>CAUZXS010006182.1:117500-360000 GCA_963585895.1 Sepioteuthis lessoniana | reverse complement strand
TGGCAGAAATTCAATGCACATAAGAAATTTTTGATGAATAGATTCTTGAAGAAAGAATGGCTTGAATGATCTGGAAAGCTTGGATTTCTAAACTAATTCAAGTCAAGCCAACAGGATAAATCTCTTAAGACAAAACTCTGATAAACAATATAAATAATCAGATTTTGCTTTCTAGAATACAATTAATAACATTATGTAAGACAAATTTTGTTCCTGGATAGTATGTGTTATTTCTTAATTGATTATGCTATAAAAGTATAGAAAATGGACATCATTTCATTCAAAATTTGCTTTTATATTCTGGATAAGGAAATTAAGAAATTTTCTATGTAAAAATTTGCACATTTCTATTTACATAAGGTTTCAAAATACAAGATATGAATCAGAGTTTATATATATTTATATCAAGTTACACAAAAATGAACTGAAGTTCTTAATCAGCTATTCAGCATTGAATCTACTGGGAATGTTCTAGAAAATGAGTAAATTTGAAAATTTCATTAACCAGGTCACAAAAGCAAAATTTGATGAGAAAAATAGGTCTCTTTCATTCACTTTCAACATAAGAAATTGGGAAATAACACTTTCTACAAAGAAAAAGTAAAAAAATTTGTTACATAGTATAATAATTGCTAGAAAGACAAATGGTAATTCCATGTAATAAATGCCTAATTCACAAATTAAATTTTCTTGAGTTTCTTGTCTTCTCTGTTTCTGTTAGAAATTTCTTGCTGCTCTTTTTTGTATAAGTATTTGCAATGTTATCTTTAGTGTTCTCTTATTGCTCTCCAAAACTTGATTTATTCTGTGCTTGTCTTCATTTTGACAAATGTAAAATAAATAGCTAAGGTATTTTTTTTGCATTGATGGCACATCTTATATCATTATGTACACTGGTGATGCATATTGGAATTTAAATAAGATTCTGGGATAAATTGTTGTTGATTTCTATTTAAAATTTGGTGAATTAATTGTATCATGTATACATAACAAAAATATCAACCTTATTATTGATTTGTTGTTATATCAGAATAAAATAATAAATAAAAAAAAGACTATGACTTAATTCTTTTATTTTCATTCATATCAACAATTTGAATTCTCTTTTCCCCACCTCCTTTCCTTAGAACATTTCCTTTCACCATCTTTTTCTTTCTAGCTCCCTTCTCTTCTTTCTTTCTAGCCCACCTTGTTTCCTATCTTTCTAGATCCACCTTCTCCTCTTTCTTTCTAGCTCCATGTTCTCCTCTTTGTTTCTTACTCCACCTTCTTTCTTTTTAGCTCCACCATATCTTCTTTCTTTTTACCTCCACCTCTTTCTTCAACCTTTCCTTTCTCCTCCACAATTTTTTTCTTTAATTTCTTCTACCACCCCCATCTCCTCGTTTTTATCCATTATCTTCTTCTTCCAATCACTCTTTCTATTCCCTTATCCACACTTTCTGCTACCCTAAACTTTCTTCTTTGCTCTCCTCTTTTCCTACCTTACTTTCTTTTTCTCCCTCCTAGCATATTTAAGACATTTCTCTTTTTCTCTCTGCTTCCCCTTTGTTAAAAGGGTTTAGTTCCACAAAGGCAACCAACATTGCATGTATATTTATAACTAAAAGTGTGACAATGGTGAATGACAGATATGTCAGTACATAATTATGAACAAGTATTGTTATTTGCTAGGCTTAGCTTAGATGTGGCACAACATCAAACAAATGGAGGATCCAATGAGAATCAAACTCACTAACAAGAGCCTGTTAATCTATCTGCTAATAATTACAGTATGTGAGATGCCCAACTTTAAGAAGCTACAAACAAGTGTATCAATGTAGACGTTTTTTTTAAAATGTTATGTTGCATTCATGAGGAGGGAATGTGAAATCATATTTTGCATTGAGGTGCTGTGGTGAAGGCAAGCTTTTGCTTAGTAACATTGAGTGGTCATTACTTTAGTATCCCTCTCTGATTCTCCTGTTAGTTTTTGAGTGTCTGATGTCTCCTTTACAATGAACTGAGTTTCTTCTATTTCTTCAGGACTGACCACAAAACTGACTCTTGTTTTCCCTTTGTCTTTCTGGTCTTTCCACTTTTAAAATTTCTAGGTTTCTATATCTCAAAGCCCTCTTTTTCATTCTCTTGTGTCAACACAGTGATTACAAAGCCTGAGGATGATTGTATTTAAAATGTCAAGTCATTCCAATTTTCAATTTGGAGATCTCGAGTATTCCCAACTCCTCTATCATGAGTAGGATGTGGCATAAGGTAAATTTTTAAGTGGAGTAAAGCTGGTTTGAATTCAGTTTTTCTTCTTTTAGACTAGTTGTAACTAAGACTAGTGTTTAGTCCAGTCTGCCCTACTCTCTCCCCATAGATAACGTTTGGTTTAGTTTTATAGCATATGAACCATTTTAGGCAATTTAATGCCATATCTAGTTTATTCATATATATTAGATACATATGATTTAGTTTGGTTGGCTTTTATGGCATATCAGCCATTGTAGGTTATTTAATGTCAAATCCTCTTTATGCATATTTATTAAATATATATGATTTGTAAACATAAGTCAACAAAGTTAAATAGTTCCAAGTATTGCTATCATTAACATCAGTCATTTACTTACACACAGTTAAATTTTAAACAATTCAATTTAATATAAGTTGAAGTAGAATGGTTCCAAGTATTGCTATGTATTATTAACATCAGTCATTTATTTTCATAAAGTTACATGATCAGTTCTTTTTCAAACAATTCAATTCGGCATAGGTCATTTGTTTGAGCTCAGTTTAAATGTCAAACAGTTCTATTTGACCCATAGATATGACCCTATCAAATACTACCACTTCAGGCCAGAGTGGACCTAGGAGAAATTGCAATGAAAGGGTACTTAAATAGGGGGTGAAGAGATGGATAAATGACATTCCAAGGACATTAGTGTGACAGGAAATGCAAACAGCCTCATCCAGGATTTTGAGTTCTTAATTATAACCATTTTTAATCATAAAGTGTTACCTATCAACAGATGACTTTAGTACAACTTTATCAAACCACATTTAGTTTAGTAACAGTAAAAATTTAGAAGTATAAGGTACTCAGTGAGAATTAATCTCTCCAGAAATAGCTTGTTAGCCAAGCTTGTCAACCATCATAACATTTAAAGCGCCTTCAAATACAGGGTTATCCCAGTTGGCTGGGGCTGTAGAAAACACCGACTGCATCTCTGCAAAGAGGTAAGACTGCTCCCACCCCACTAAGTGTCCTGGATCTTTGGGGAATGTTGAGTATAAAACAATAAATAGGAATACTTGATAAATAGAATTACTAATGTTAAATTGCAATTCTTGAAACCATTTAACTGGGGACAAACAATAGAGAGCAAAACTTGATGAATAGAATTACTAATGTTAAATAGTAATGTTTGAAAACAAAGGGGTAGCATTTAATGTAACAGTTCTCATCATCAGAAAAGGAATCAGTGACTAGAGTTCAAATCCTGGACAAGGCAGTTTATGTTTCACCTTTCATTAATGCCTTCAGAAAAGGTACGAATTCATCTGTTCTCTCCCTCCTAGCAATGGGTGAATAGTAGGGCAGACTGTTTCTTTCTTTGGTTAGGCAACCAGTCTAGGAGGAGGAAAATTCTAAATTCAATCAGCTTTACTCTACTTAGAAATTGACCTTGTGTCACATCTAGCTTTTGGTGGAGGGGCTGAGTAAATACATACAAAAAATTAAAATAACAGAATGTTCAGAGTAAAGATAAGAGTCCTGGGAGATCATCAATATCCAAAAAATAATTTGAGAGTGTCCATGATGGTTACTTTTGTTGGATTCTCTATGGTATAAGATGTATGCAAAATTGTCATTTCTATTTATGAATTTTCCTGACAATAGCTGGTACTTCTGATAAAAACTGGCCAGTCAGAGAAGAGGACTGGAAGCATTTAAGATCGTTTGCAAGTGTGTTCAAATACTCAATTGCTAGTTGAATTTTCTTCTAGAAAGAACAATCTTTTGGATTTTAACACCAGGGAAATCAAGAGTATGATTACCAACACTGGATTCTGTGAACAATTGAACTCCTACAATGGTGACAAGAATTTCAACAACATCAGAGAGAAATCTACAAGGTGGGCAGTTCAGGGATTACAAGTTCCACACAAGACTGGAAAAATTTTGCAGAAATAGTTAAAAATGATTTTTTACAAACTGCAGTTATTTTTGTACAGAAATGTTGGAGCTTTCGGAAGTTGAAGTTAGATTAACAGAGCATCTAATTTTTAGCAATGTGTTGCTACAAGTATTTGTCTACAAAACTGTATACCATGAATGTTACTATCTTGAATAGTCTTAAATGAATTTTTGGAAATTTATTTTTTCATATAAAATTCATTAGCTTCTAAAGTAAATATATCAGGATTTTATCATTTCTAGTAGAGCATTATACAAATAAATTGGATATTATTTATTACCAAACTCTAAAATTCTCAAACTGTAGCCAAAATATGAATATGTAGCAGTCCAAAAATAAGTGCAACCCCTTATATATATATATATATATATATATATATATATATATATATATATATATCATGTTGGTTCTGTTTATTTTTGGTTGCAGAAGTGTTGCAATTATATCTTTGGTTACAAAATTTCAATGCTGTAGAGTTTGGTGATAAATAATACGTAATAATATCTGTTTTGATTGCATAATGTGCCACTGAAAATAATAAAATCCTAGTATCTTAATATTTTCTTAAAATTCTTTACAAGCATACTTATTTATAGATGATATAAACATATTCATTTCTACACACATACATTATATATATATACATATATATACAAACACATATATACATATACATGAAAACATATATATACAAAAGGGGGTTCAATAATTTTGAAACTTGTAAAATATCTAATCAAGTTATATTGTCAAGGAAGGAGATGTTGAAAGATAAAATATTTATTGCATGAAATAAATACTTTTTCATTGTGAGGTTACAAGGCTTAATGATATATCCAGGTGTACATGGGTATGTGTGTGTGTGTGTGTGTGTGTGTGTGTGTGTGTGTGTGTGTGTGTGTGTGTGTGTGTGTGAATACAGATGCAAGTATAGCAATAGAACTAACTAAAGAAAAAAAACAGTAAAAAAGTGTAAATGAGTTTTTTTATTCTAAATTTTCAGTAGAAAAAATTTAAAAAAGTAAATATTTTATTCCCTTGTCTATTATGTATATAAAGATTTTGTGGTATGTACAGGATTCTAACATTGCTTTTAATCTTAATATGGGTACGCTTTTAAAAGCAATGTTTATATATATATATATATATATATATATATATATATATATATATATATATATATATATAGCCTATTGGTATCTAAAAAGGACAAAGAAAAACAAAGAAAGTGGAGAAGATAAAACATTTACTGAATTCAGTTGAAAGTTCACACACAAAAAAAAATCACTAATTAGATTAAACAAATTCGGGAAAGTTACAAAAGTATAAAAAAGTTTTACATTAAAAAGTTGATCTCTGAATAAAAAAAGAGAAACATTTATTCACAATTAACAAAAATTAACAATAAAACAGAGAAAATACCTTTATTTCTAATTTTTTTCAGATTTTAATGTCTTTTACTTTATAATTGTCATATATCAATAGGAAATTGAATTTAAAAATTTGAAGTAACAATTAAGTTAAAATAAATTGAAAATTAAAACAGAACCCCACCCCCAAAACTTCAATTTTTGTGGAATTGATATCTAACTCTGTGATTGAAAAGAAGCTATTTTTAGGAAATTATATATATATATATATATATATATATATATATATATATATATATATATATATAACTGGCATTGTTGTTCTAGGTGTTGCTATTTTATTTTCTGTCAGTGTGTGTGTGTGTGTGTGTGTGTGTGTGTGCATATATATATATATATATATATATATATATATATATATATATATATATATATATATATATTAGTTTTTTATAACAGAATTATTCATCTAGTTATTATTTCAGCAATTAATTACACCTATTACACATTTATATCATTTAGCTTTTAAATTTTTAGTTTACAAGATGTGCTTAACATTTTTTGCAATAATCTGTGATAATTTGACTTTGGAATTAGCTATCTAATTATTTAAACGATTTCAAATAATTGCGAATTTAGGAAAATAAGAATTCAAAGAATATTTGGCAGAAAGTAAAAGATTCAAGTACCCAACCAAAGTAATATCACAGAAAAGCCTCACTGGCCTACATTGTAGATACGGTTTTATTCATAATGAATATGAAAGCTGTATATACAATATATATAGAAGCCTTATTTATATTATATTTTAAGCCTGATATACACTGTATTTTACAGCATTATCAGTAATGTATATTAAAGCTTTATCTACACTGTATATCAAAACCTTATGTATATTATGACCTTTATTTATAGTGTATATTAAAACTTGATCGATGTTATATAAAAAAAAATTCACTCTGAATTCTTTAGGGAAAAAAGATAATTACAACATAAAAGTATTTTGTAATTTGCTTGAAGCATTGCACAAATTATTTTATTTTATACTATTGAATTAATTTAGAGGGCTATTGCAATGTGAAATAATAATTATTCAAGTCAAATTAATTTCAAAGTAAAACTTCATTATCAGAGACATTTTTTATAAATGAATACCATGTTGGATGTTCAATTTTTTTTCCATATTTGAACATCCAGCATAGTGTTCATTTATAAAAAAAAGTCTCTGACAATGAAATTTTACTTTGAAATTAATTAGACTCAAATAATCATTATTTCGCATTGCAATAGCCCTTTAAATTAATTCAATACTATAAAATAAAATAATTACAATAGTTAGAGCATATATGTCCCCCTCATAAACATAAGCATTTGGGCTTCCTTTAAAGTGATGCTAATAAGTGATTTCACTATTGTAGGGATCAGGGCAATTGAATAGGGAACTAAGAACAATTTCTTCTGCAAGGGTTTGAGTTCATCAACTAATTAGAGAGTATTTAACTTGGTTTAGTTTCTTTGTTTAATGGCATATCAACATGTGAAATTTGTGAAGTTGTTCACACAAGTACTCAGTTATGAAGCAAACAGAGTTGCCGAACCAGACTACCACTTGAGGAGAAGGAGGACTATTTATTGAGCATCTGATTGTGTACATACGGGCACGTCATTGCATGGGCTGTGACATCTAATTACGCACATACGGGCACATCATTGCATGGACATTATGGCGGCAAGTGCTATTATTATTATTCTACCCAATGTTTATGGGTTATTTAATGCCAAAGCCATCCTTGTAGAACGGTATTAGTGGTAATATTTAATCTATAGCTGGGGGGATAAAAGAGTTCATATCTTCTCTAAGGGTATTAGTCTGAAAGTGAATGTAGTAGCATAACTGAAGTTCAAATTTTCTAACTTTGAGGCTGTAGTCCAGCACTTTAGCTACTAAGCCATGGGAACTCCTCAAGTATTCAATTTAATCAGATTCTTATTTAAAATTTTTTAGATGCACAAGAAAGGAATGATAAAATTAATTGAATGGATATAGATGATGTATTGAGACAGGTGCTTTAAATGACTATATTCAGTAGTTGCAGTTTCCTTTTACTACCAATGGAACAAGCTGTTGAATATACAGGGGTTGGACAAAATAATGGAAACACCTAGAATCTTAGTATCATAATTTTGAAAATCCTGTAAAACCAAACATTTGTTATTTTTATGTCTTTTGATTTATTATTAATTTTTCTTGTCTTATTTTATTAAAATTATTATTTTTTTTACATATATCATCAGAAGAAATTAATCAAAATTCATTAAAATGGCAGATCTATCAGACTTTAAAAGAGGTCAAATTTTTGGTGCTTGTATGGCAGGTGCTAGTGTAACAAAAACCACTGAATTATTTGGTGTAGCATTTGAGAAAGAAAGAAAAACCTCCTCACTGAAGCAAAACTCTAGAAGAAAGTGAAAACTGTCTGAGAGGGACCATCCGACTCTTATGTGGATTGTTCAGAAGGATCACAAGAATACAACTTCGAAAATTACAATAGAGCTTAATGACCATCTTGAGAACCCAGTTTCTTCAAAAACTGTAAGAAGAGAGCTGCACAAAGCTGGATTTTCATACCCCTGTAGCATTGAGGTGGCTAGATTGCTTATTTGTGGTATTCTTATATACTCAGGTAGTTTGAAAGGTGAAAGCTGACAAATACATCTTATATTATTCATTCGTTCATTTATTTCAGAGTTTATTAAAAGAAGCCAGCCAGTTCTGTCATAGGTAAAGTCCTCTCCCAGCATCTTATAAGTGTTGTATAGTACACTGTGTCGTTATTCACAATGAGGAACACGTATGTATATAAAAATATAAGATTATATTTTTATTTTCGGTGATGATACTTGTGTGGAGCAGAGAGCAATCTCAGAGAGTTCGCGCACACAGAGGGGCTGTCGGGAGATGGACGAGCCAGTGAACAACTGACTTTAGCCGAAATTCGTGAACTTACATAGTCTACAACTCTCACGTGACCTGCAGCAATTCCTCTTTTTCGTTAACCATGGTTATGCCCACATATCACTTCTTTACTTTTCATTGGTTATGTTGTCTGCTTCCCATTGGCGACTTGCCCAAGCCCGGTTCTGTGGGCGTACGCATCTGCCACTATCACCGAATTCAACAACGCCCACTGTTCAGTGATTTTCCAATATCTTCGACCGGATGCACCTGTTTTCAACATAACAACTCTGGGCATGGTGACATTTCGGCAATCACCGTGTTGATATTATCCTTGAGCGGATATAATCCTGTCAACATCCTCTAATACACAGCACCTGTGGACATGATGACATTTCGGTGATCACACCGGTCTTATCAATCTATCTGCCAACAACATCCGCCGTATTTGCACCCGCAGGTCACGTTGATATATTACATAAGGAGGTGACATTCTTTAACAACCATTTCACAGTGACCTTAACAGGATTTAGAAGTCCACTTTTTTATGGGGAGAGGGTGCACCCAGACACTAAGCCTTACTTCTTTTTGAATATGGATCCCAACTGAATTTTAGAATCTATCAAAATCTCAGACCTTCACTATCTCGTAACATGCAATTTTTAAAAAATCAAATTTACATGTACTATTGAAAAAAATCCTTAATAAATTCTTCCATGATTGATAACCTATCTTTAATATCTAAGAATAATTTCTTGTTGCGTTGTAAATTTCGAGTCCAAGATAAAAAAATTATAGGTAGATAATAATATAATCATGGTATATAGTATAACTATAGTTTAGTGGTATCAGTTATTGACATGCTTTATGTTTTGAAAGGATAAATCATCATCATCATCATCAAAGGGTGCTGACAGCACAGATTCTTTTCTCTCTCTCTCTCTCTCTCTCTCTCTCGCCATCTATCCCCATCATCCATAGCTTTTGGCAAATCTACTAGATGGCATCCAGAGTTTGCACTGAGCTGCTGAATGTAAGTTTTTATAGGTCAGCCAACACTAGTGTGTCCATATGTAGGAGTCCATTGAAGAATATCATTTATGAATTCATCATTACTTAACCAGCAGTGCCCAGCATCTCTTACTCCTTTTCTTTTTAGAATTGATTAGATGTAGATAATATTGGCATTTAACTATCCTTGTTTTACAAAGGATAAGCAAAAAAAGGTCTTTAGACTGTGGAGAGTTCTCATGGTGTAATGGTTAACATAATGAACTGTGGCCTCATAGTAAGTGAGTTCAAACTCCAGTCACACTATTATGTTCACTTTCAGACTACTACCCTTGGGAAAGGTATGAACCACCTTATCCTCTCAGCTGTTGGTTAAATAGTATTACCGCAAAGATGGTTTTGGCATTCAATAACCCACAAAGGCTGATATGTTATTAAATAAAGAAACCAATTTTAAACTGTGATCATGATAGTATTAGCAGATATTAAATGAAAAATAAAAATGCAACCATGAAAAAGATAGTTATGGCATTATTGGGTTCTGACCAAGAGATAGGATTATAATTTGATAATTCCATTTCTGCGGGTGTTTGACATCGGGGTCACATATTTGCTGCAAACCTCTGCACTTGTGTCCCATAATTTTACAGTATCAGTGTTGAAATGAATTATTGCACAGAATTCTGGTTACTGGAGTAGTTACCCAGTATTAGAATATGCATGAAATAACACCCAAGTATGGTGGTTTACTCTTAAGACAGTGCTTTTTGACCAAGATATCATGATACTCTGGCGTGCTTCAGGAAGAGTGTGTGTGTGTGTGTGTGTGTGTGTGTGTGTGTGTTTGATGGCATTTATCTGGTGAGGGTTAACCTTGGTCCACACATGTATTCATGTGGGGTGTTTCTCTAGGATTGGTATTTGATGGTGGTCTCTAGTCACATTCGTGTAACAGGTATGAATTCAGAGTTTACCTTTTCCTTGACCAGTTGCCATACTAAGGCTAAAGAGCCCAGTCTGCTCTAATATTTACTCATAGCTGGAAGAACAGATGGATTCATCCCTTTTCCAAGGATATTAGTATGAAGTGAAACATAACTTGATACAGCCTATTCATTTATTTGCCTTTGTGATATTTCCAGTCACTTATGTTTGTCTATAGTTAAGTGATGTCAGGACTGATCAATCTGGTTAATCAAGTTGAAGTTGTCATCAGTGATAAATGATGGACGTGCTTGGGATAAACTGTTATTGTCATAGAAAATGGATCCAGTGATCAAAGTTCAAACCCTGAACAAAGCTGTTTGAATTTCAAATAGTGCTAATACTCTTGGAAAAGGAATGAATTCACCTATTCTTCCCCAATTATGGGTAAATAGTTGAGTAGACTAGACTCTTTAACCTTGGTGTAGCAACCAGTCAACAAGTCTACTCTGAATCCAAATCCACTGTACTCTGCCTGAAAGTAGTAACCTTGTGTCACATCCTGTGGAAGGGTTGGGAAAATACATACATGATGGAAATCAGATATTACAATATTAATTAGATCCAAATATAGTAATGAGCAATGTATGGTATCCAGTACATCACAAATTTTATCTTACAAATAAAAACTAACTAACAAAATAAGTAAGAGATGACTATATAACAGTCTTTCATATATTTATATAACTATTGGAGTTATGATTCAACTGAATCTACAAACTTCTAATTTATCTGTCAGATGGCAGTGGATTAAATAAAGTTTGAAAATGCATTCTTTTTTTTTTCTTAATTATTATTTTTCTTTTTTTTTTTTTTTTTTTTTTAATAATTTCACGTTACTTTTTTTTCACATGCTGTTTCCAACAATGAAATATGAGAAAAAAAGACCTTGACCAACGGTCAGAGACAAAGCAAAAAAAATTAAGGGGAGGCAACTAGACACTTTAAAGCAAGGATTAAAGGGAGACAACTATGCATATAAGCTTAGAGCAAACCATAAAGAAAAAAAATCTTTCAGACAGTAATACACGAAGGTTGGGTCAATTTATACAAAAAAATGATCTTGAAAATATCTTAATGAATTTCACTCGTCAAAATATTTTTTTGGAAAATTGAAAAATTTTGATTTTTGGAAAAGAAAAAATAACTATAAACTTGTTTGTGTAAATTTTGAGTAAGATTTGTTTTTACTTCTACTACTACTAATAATAATTCCGCATTTTATAAGTTTTCTTTTGCTTATTTTGACAGGTAAATTTACAATTATTGTTAATAGATAAGTTTTGAGAATTTGATTAAAATTGAATAAATTGGTTGACTTGCTTCCTTCTTGCCATTCTATTGAAGCAGATGATAAGTGCCTAACATATAGTGTTATCACTTTCCCTTTCTCTTCCTCCTTCTCTTTTTTAAAATTCCTTTCTTTTTCTGATGTGTATCATATTCTTTTTCTCCCATTTAATAGCCAAAAATGAAATGTATTGTTTTAGAATATATGAAACACAAGTCTGTATCACTCACTTCGGTGATTTTGTAAGACAGTATTACTGATATGCTATTAAATAAAAACCTGAAATCTAATGTTAATTATGTACTCCAGTCACGCTATTATATTCATTTTCAGAGTAATACCATTGGCAAAGGTACAAACCTGCTTATCTCCCAAGCTATGGGTTAAATAGTATCCCTAGTGTTCTCTACAAGGATGGCTTTGGCATTAAATAACCTACAAATATTGATATACCATTAAACAAAAAAAAAAAAAACCAAATAGTTACTAAAATCAACATTATAATAGAACTAAGTTTTCAGGGTCAAACCCTTCAAATTCCTTGTCAGATTCAGAATTACTGAAGCATGTATTTACACAAACCCTCTGGCACAAGCAGGATATAATACAAGTTCAGTTTTTAAGTGGAGTACAAATGCTCTTTTCCTTCTAGACCAGTTGCCATGTATGGGTTCTGAAGCACAGTCTGCCCTACTATTCACCCATAACTGGAAAGAGAATAGCTGAATTTACACCTTTCCTAAAAGATTAATCACAGTATGAAATGCAAACAGCCTCATTCAGAATTTGAACTCAGGTCACCGAGACCATTTTTACAACAAAAATTGTTATTCCATCAGTGTAATTATCAAAGTTCAAATGAAAGCAATTACTATCAGCCATTTGGCTTTGTTGAATTTGAAGTTTCACTCTTGTTCTAAATTTAGAAATATGCTGTGCAAACTGGTGATATAACATGTTAATCATATGCAAATCAGGTCTTGCAACCTCTTCCTATTAGTTAGTAAAAATAAACTGTGCATACTATATCATATGAAATGTGAAAAATTTGAAAAAGTACTCCACTATCAAAAATAAGTTAACTCAATTCTTATGTGTCAAGTGCACATGTGCAGAACCTATTACTGTCACATTTTTGCTTGTGTACCTTCTACCCTTCTTCAAGTGCCAATCATAAAAACCAGTACAAGAAATACATGGAATAGTAAAATGTTTATCTTAAAAAACTCTTAGCAACTATGAATGCTCAAGCAAACACCAGTAAAAATAAAAAAATAATTCCATTTTTAAATCTTTTAAATCTCTACTTGGATTGTGTCAATTTCTTCATCGTGTGATGGCTAACAAGCTAGGCTAGCAGACCATTGTTTGTAAGTTCTATTCTTACTAGGTGCCCCACGTCAAACTAAGCAAAGTTTAGTAAATAACAGCTTGTGTATAAAACACCATGGAGCTCGTGTAATTTTTTATCAGTCCCTGCTTATCCTACAGAATAAAATAAGAAATTCCACTCTTATCATGAGGCATTATTTCTACACCGCTCAAAATGTACTTGGGTTATATCATCATAGTAATGGAATTTCTCATTATTCCATAGAGAAATCAGGTTGTTTATACACAGGTAGAATTTGGACAAGGGTTAAGAATAATTAAACAAATATAAAAACAAATAAATTATTTCTACTTTTATTTGTTTTTGTTGCATTATTAATCTTTGATCTAAATTTGGTCAATTTGAATTTATATGTGTGTGCTAATTTTATAATTTATTTTAATAAATCTTACATTTTTAAAAGTTATTGTTTTACTGTTATCATTATATGATATACATACACACATACATATATATTCTGAGTAGGAAGAATAGGTAGGAAATATTGATTAGGAGTGTGTGTGGGGGGGGAGTTATCCCAAAATAACTGATTTTTGAATTCAGTACATAAACTTAGAGCATCACTTTGATCCTTGGCAGAGTGTGCAGATATTACACTCTGATCCTAGGCCTAAGTACTGATCCATGTGTAAAAAATGCCATCAGAAATTACTGGAATTATATCAGTTGATTAATTTAAAAATGCAAATGTGTGCAAAAATCTTGAATCACTAATTAAGTGAGCTAATTAGCAATGATGATTAGGATAAGGAAAGTTTGAAACAATTTTCAAATTAGCTCAAATGGATTGACCTGATAATTCTTTTTTTAAAGATGTTTAGTGACTTTTGGGATTCAGTGAGTTAGATATTTATTTCTAATTATTAGATATTATCAGAATCCCAAATCACAATGTCAAGGAAATGAGAATAAAATACATTCTATTGGAATATTCATAAACTAGGCATGATAAATCAAGTAAACATTAAATAACCATGTTTTTGTATGCTTTTGGGGTTTTTTTGTATATGTAATAAACAATAGGAAGACAAAAAACAAATATATTGTCAAATAAATAAGAGAAGCACAAAAGTGAAGCAGTATTAGTAAAACAAAATATTGATTAGGAACAAACTATATATATATATATATATATATAGATATATATATATATATATATATATATATATATATATATATATGTGTGTGTGTGTGTGTGTGTGTGTGTGTGTGTGTGTGTGTGTGTGTGTGTGTGTATATATATATATAAGGAGGTACCCAAAAACTGGAATTTTGAATCCAGTACATAAACTTCATATAGTGGTAGATTTTGCTACTAGGTATCACAAGTCAACACTATTCTGAATCAATCTGAAACATAGTGTGGTTCTGGATTCATAGATTTGTTTTCTGATCAAGCAGACAGGTAATTTTTACAATATCTAATAAAATAAAAAACTGATAACTGGAAAATATATTGAATGATACTATTTGTATTGTCCCTCTTTCACTTTCACTAAATTAGGAGCAGCTGGATGCTCTGTATACTGGCTAACTGTAGCCTTTATCCATATTTCATCAAGAAGTGTCATATTTTATAATGGAAAGAGATTAATGCAAATTGATTTTTAAATACCAGAGGTACACATTTTCAAAGGTGAATGTTCTTACAAGTTTTAAGTGTTCATTACAATAGATATAAATTAAAAAGTGTTGTATGATAAGATTGAAATAAATTATACATTGAACTTAATTATGTTTTAAACTTAATAAATAAAGATATTCATATTCTGTAATGAATAATTTTCATTGGATAAGCAATGCATACCTTGCTTCTTAAGAATACACACAACTGATATATACACACACACACACACACACACATATATATATATATACACGCACACATGATAAATTATGAAAATACAAATCATAACTTACTTTATCGAAATTAGAGATACTCCTACGACAAGCAGATCCAGTAAGTTGAAATAACTTCGGCAGAATGATCCTTTGTGCAGGACCAAACCATAACTGATTAACTGAAAAAATAGAAAAACATGGAAATTAAATGAAAGTCTAATTAGGATAGGAGTCTTATTATCAATATACACTGAGATAAGAATACATACACTGAGTTAGAAACCTGCCAAGAAGTATTGGAACTGAAGCTGTATTTAACAAGACAAGTTGGCCAAAATTTTTAGTAAGTAATTCCTGGCAATGAATGTTCTATAATTAGTACTTGTCTAGAATATCCCACTAAAGAAATATCTTTGGTAAAGTAAAAAGAAAATGATATAGAAATGTCATACTTACATTCACCATTCAAACAAAAGTAGGGAGTCTCCATTACAATGGTTTAAGTGCTGGACTGTGATATCATAATTAGCAAGTGTGAACTATAGTTATGCTTTTACACTCACTTTCAGAATAATACATTTGGGAAATGTATGAACCTCCTTATCCCTTCAGCTATGGGTTAAATATTACCACTACTATTCTTTTACAAGGATGGCTTTGGTATTAAATAACCCCCAAAGGTTGATATACAATTAAACAATGAAACCAAATCAAAGAGTAAGTCTCCATCATTTGCTTCTATTTTATACAAAATATTTACATTTAAAAACATCTTCAACTCACAACAATTCCTCCACCAGCTATATTTCTTTAGTCATTTCTTCCATCTACCTACTAAAAACATGATAACTTATAGCCAATTTTCAATATATATTTTTGGACTAAAATGCAGCTGTTCAATAAAAATTAAAAAAAAAACATTAAGTATATGACTGAAACTTACTCTTATCTGATGGTTGATCTAAGTATTACATTTATATATATATATATATATATATATATATATATATATATATATATATTTTTTTTTTACAGAACAATTACATTTGAAAATCATGCCTTCAACTTGCAACAATTCACCTGCCTACAATATTTCTTTATTCTTTTCCATGGCAATTAATGGTAAATTGATGTGTAATTTTGGGGATCAAATATGTAACCACAGTAAAAGAAATTAAGTAAATGACAGGAACTTAGTCTTATCTGGACAATCAATGGATTACACCCTAGAACAATGGTGCAGTTTCATACCATATCAAAAGAAAAGATTCAATCAATAAAAACGCAATAGAATGATTTACAACAGAAGTCTTATTTACTGTGGAAATGTACAATTGGCAATCTCCAACAGGATATTTAACATTTTTTGTGGGTGTTAATAAATATGTATTATAAACATCATATCTTTATCAATATGATTCAGCAGTTTCTTTTTCATTTGGTATGATTGATTTGGTTTATTTTATAGCATATCAACCCCTTATGGGTTATTTAATGCTGAAATTTGATTCACTTGGGAATGTTAAATTGTAATTATAACTATTTCAATGTTCTATATCAAACTTTTTTAATCACACTTTTATTTGTCAATAATAATCATTTATTTGTATTGTTAAATGGTATCAAGTATTCCTATCTAATACTAATAATTTACACACAATTATTTGGTTTCAAGTAACAATTCCTATTTGATGATAATCATTTGTTTGCATACAGTTGTATGGGTTCAAAGATTCCTATCTAATACTAATAATTTTCAAACAGAATTATTTGACCCATAGGTGAGCCCCTAACAGGTACCACCACTCTAAATCAGAGTGGACTTGGGAGTAATGGCAATGAAGGTGTACTCAACACTACCTAGAGCTCTGGAATTCAAACCTCATTGAAGGATGATGCTCAGGACTCCTTTTTCTGATGCAAAAAATTTTAGGCATAAAGTTGCTTATAAAAGTAAATATTAACTATGTAATTATAACCCTGCAACATTTGTTTAATAGTAATAGCTAGTCATCAACCAATTCTAAATCAAAATGATTATATATGGTGTGGAAGCAAAATATAGAATGATTTTTTTTTTTTTCCTCTGATTTGTCCAATTTTTGAAAAAACCCAATAAATCTAAATTTTCATGATAAGCTCTATCATTCAAGCACTTTTTCATTAACATTCAGCCTAATATAAGTGAGCAAGAAAAGAAATGACAAACAATCTATGACTTGCTTAATTTCCAAAATAATAGCAGTTTCTTTATGACCTCCATCAAATCCCGACCTTAATCCCACTTGATTATGCTACATTAGAAAACAAAACAAATGCAACTTCCCATCTAAATATTGGTTCGCTTAAGACTGTTATGGAAGAGGAATGGAATAAAATGTCTGGAGAATTTATTTTGAAGGCATGCAAATCATTTTGAAGGTGTACTGACACAATGATTGAAAAACAATGACGGCCATGTTGAGTAAATTCACTGTTTTGTGCTGATCTTCTTTATTTGTTGTTTATTTTTTAAAATTAAAATTAATCTTGTTTTATAATAGAGTTGTTTCTTATAGTACTAGAATATCCCTAATTTTGCTTCCACACTCTGTATATACAAAAGCTGTATTCTGTTAATAACAGTTACTATAATTTCTGACCAGTGACAATCTTAGAAAATACTCAAACTTAGAGAATAAACCAATTTCTTGTTTGATTTGCAACTGAATGATAATTATGTAAGGTCAGTATTTTTACTGAACATCATTTTTTAATCATACGAAATTAAGATAAAATAAGTATGAGATGCAAATAAGAATCTTTCACTCCTTCTTAATTAGAAGCATCAATATAATCATGGACAAGTGGTAATAGTACACTACACTCTGATCTTAAGCAAAAAAAAATGCCAAAAACATAAGTCATACATACAAACAAGCTAAATAAAACTAAATAGATATAAAAGTGAATATTTTAAGATGCAAATTACCTTTATGATGATCTCAATTGTGAACACACTGGTGAAAATATAATCAAAATAATTCAATATCTGAAAAGAGAAAATGAATAATTTTAATTACTTATATATGACAACATTATCAAAACATTAATTCATGAAAAGATGAGTTGTAAATTTAACAGTAAATCAGGTTTTATTTTTGTAAACTATCTATATGAATAAATACAGATTTGTGTGCATATTTCCACACCCCTGCTAACATCAAAACAGTCTATATTATGTTAACTTGTTAATATGCATGTGCAATGTCAATTATATGTACTAACAAATGGCGTTTATCACAATCTTGGAATATCTAATCCACATAATGATTTGAAAAAATAGGTTTCAATAAATAATTGTCCTGTGTTATTATTTCATAATTCTACAGTTATATATATATATATATATATATATATATATATATATATATATAAGCAATAATTTTGTGTATAACTTTTATAAGAAAGCCAAAAGTTTATTCTAATTTCATTAAGTTTTAATGAAGGAGTGTGATTTGGAGTGTATGTTAATGTTGAGGCTTTTTGTTGCCTTTGATAGATATTCACACCAATACAGACATGTACATGAGTAAACAAAAAAAAAAAAAAAAAAAAAAATTCCCACAGAGAGGTAGATTTAGAGTAAGAGTCTTCATTTTCATATAGCACCACCCAGGTTCCCCACTACATCTTATCCTGTCCTACCCCATCCTATATTTGCATACAATATCTTGAAACTGAAATTAATCAGGGTTGCTTTCTTTTTCTTTTTTAGCATGACAGCAAATTGAAACCCAATCTTGAACCCCCCCAACGAATGATGCATTCAAGCATGAGTACTATGATTAGTATAATAATAATTACTAATGTGTATTCATTTGCTTTTGGTCAAACTTTCTATGTTACCCCATGATCACATAGTGAAAAAAGCAAAAAAAAAGCAAAAACATAATTCTACACTCTGATGATGTAGTAAAAATGTTAAATTTAATGAACAAAAACAAAACATAATAAAAATATATTTGCAGTCTACAAAACATTATTATAGACCATAATTATCTGTGTATGAGACACTCTTTTTCCAAGTTTTTTAGCCCCAAAAATTAGTTGTGTGAAAACTGGATAATTAGGGTTTTTTTTTCAACTACATGTCTCACCATATTTAGGGCAAGAAGACCAAAAGTAAGTTGTATCTATAGTTCTAATTAATGTATTTTGTGCTGTTATAGAGAAATATCCACTGAAATGTGAGTTTATATTATATAGTGAAAATTTCAGATCAAAATACAACTGTGTGAAGCAGCTGACTTATTGATTATACTTAAAATTGAGATTTTTCATTTTTTTGGCATTAAAATGCATCCCACTTTATGTTAGCCTAAAATTAAAATGCATCCCACTTTATGTTAGCCTAAAATTAAAATACATCCCACTTTATGGTAGCCTAAAATTGAAATATAACCCATTTTATGGTAGCCTAAAACTTAAATAAAACCTATTTTATTCCATTTTAATTTTTTTTAATGTTTTGATAGTTTTAATAAAATTTTGTATTTGTTTTTGAAAAGTATGTTTTTGTTTGGATTGAAGACAATTTTTGTGATGGACATTATTATGTCCATCACCAAAATTGTGTCATAGGAACCTGAGTGCTCATTTCTCAAGTTTTCTTGTGAATCTGTGGTTTTGTCTGTGGCAGAAAAAAAAAATACTTACTCTACTTCTTTCTTCCGATTGGTCAAGAGGATCTTCAGCTGCCAACATGGCACTGCTTATAAGAATGCAGGCCAATACGAAATTGCCAAAATAATTATGATTGCAAACAAAATGACAAAATACACGAAATCTAAAAAAAGAAAGAAAAAAGAAAAAAAATTAAAAAATTTAATAATTCCAATCTTTTAACAAAAAACAAAAAATCATTTAACTTTTTTGAATAATTTAAAATTGTTCAAATTTAGTAAATCTGAAAATTTGGTTGCATCCCTGTCAAGGTTGATTAAGCGAGTAACAACCTTTTGTTTCTATTGCTTGAGCATGCACAATATAAGAGTGGGCTGAAAAGTTCACAAGATGACGTCATATCTGCTGTTGATGACTTTTTGATTAATGGGGTCCAAGCACTGCAACACTGACGGAAGAAGCGTGTTGACCACAAGAAGGACTATGTTGAAATATGAATTTCATTTAGTCACATTCTATGTGAGTATCTTGGTCAGCTTATGAATTTTTTAAGCTTGTCTGAGTAGTTATAGGAGGGTGGTTTGCACAAATGCTTATGCACTAAGACATTCCTTTATCTATCAAACATCAATGGCATACCAGTGACAAGATATTCAGATAATGGGACAGATGGCTTGGGAGACCAGGGGTTCAATTCCAGACTCAAAAAATGGTACCTGATGCCTCCTTGCTTAACACTCAGCATTATAACATAGAGATCAAGGCAAAGTGGAGCAATCCAAAGAAAGGAGTAGCACACTCACCTACACTTTGGTGTAGTAGCTAATGAAAAGGGAGTTTTTGGATTGCCTTCAACTTAGGCTGCCAACTTATAAGAATAAATAGATTCATCTTAATTTATTTAGTCCAGACATGGACTACATCTAGTACTTTATGTATGGTACACTTAATTTCAAGATTATATCAGTATTGATCCAATATTAGCATTAGTAAATCCAATGACATACTAACACTGAATAGACAGAAGGAAAGACAAACTCATTTATACATAGAAGAACATTTAATACACACATAATAAACATGCCAGAGTGATTAGTAAGAATATAACAGATAACATGTGCACATATTCTTCCATGAACAAGCAGAATATGAAAGGGGAGAAAAAGTGGTAAAAGTCTGTGTTGAGGTTGGTGGTTTACATTTCAATGACTAAGTGATACAAAGCCCATCCCTGGCGTTGGAGAAAAAAAAACTCTACTGTTATATGAATAGAAATAAAAAGGCACATCTTAACTGTTCAAAGAACATGGACTAAAGAGAACGAGATGGGTTCTGGGATTATCACATGAACATGAGGTGACCCACGGACAACACCACAACAGATTCAAGGGAGAGAATTATTCACTATCTCTAAACCAGTTCAATAACTTTTTAGAAAAATTTGGTTCATTCTTTTTCATTCAATCATATTCTCAATGTAAGTTTTGGTATACATGAGTAATTCCTTGAATCATCAACAAATTAAAATTAATGATTAAAATTTTAAAATAACTAATTTCGATTTCGACCAATTATAAAAAACTTGTGACAATTCTGAGAAGTTAGCAACCATATTCACGTGTATGCATATACAGGACTGAGAGCAGTTTATACCCACAAAGACAGTTTACAAATTTGGAGATTTTCCCTTGCCATTCTTTGGGGTGGCACATTTACTATTTTTTGTAAATCAGAAATGACTGCTTTTCTTTTGAAATAAACATCTGAATAGAAAGAATAGTCCAACTATGAAAATGTATATATTTTTTAATGTACTATATACGTATATGATGACTGCCAAATCTTGATAGATGATAAGATTCTTTAACACCAACATTACAACTCAAATATTCTGATGAGAGAGAGAGAGAGAGAGAGAGAGAGCTTAAAACGACATATTTTCATAGGTGGTCTATTTTGTCTATTCAAATGTTAACAAAGTGTTTATCTTTTACATACACACAGAGGATGTGATGGATAAATTATTACAATTCTAAATCATTAATTTCATGCATGTACTTTATTCTTTTAAGGTTTTGCCAACTGTGCAGCAAACAAGGGTCAGTTGGGCACTGTCTGTGAGGAAAGTAGTACCATGACACAATTCTCTCCTCCAGAAATTTGGAAACGGCATGCTGTACTGCTTGGCATTCATGTCAGAAACACCAAAACAAAGATTTCAGAGTGTTTGGGTGTCAATCTAGGGACAGATTTATATTCACATAAAATGAAAACCAAACACTCAGTTCACATCATAGTGTTTTGAGGTGGTCACTAGTAATGGTGATATTAAGCCTTTATGTATCCTCCCACATGGCCTCACACTCAACACAGAGGCCTACATCAAGTACCTAGAGGAGGTAGTGCTGCCTTGGATTGAGAGGGTGGCTGCATGAAGACCCTATGTCTAGCATTTTTGCCATGATCACAGTTTACCCATCACACCCTATATATATATATATAGAGAGAGAGAGACAGAGAGATTGGTTTGTTTTGGTTGGGTTTTATGGCATATCAACCATTGTAGGTTATTTAATGTCAAATCCTCTTTATACATATATATTAAATATACATGATTTGTTAACAAGTTTTCATGATAATATCTTTAAACGAGCCTGAGCTCATTTTTTGCACACATTTAAATGGTTTCAAGTATTGCTATATAACAATCACAATTTAATATCAGACATTTCTTTGCATGCATAGTTTGTAGGTAATGTCATTTTTAAATGAGTTAGAACTAATTTGTTTGCACAATAGTATTGCTCTTGTTTCTACAGTTAAATGGTTTCAATTATTGTTATATAACACTAATAATTCTCTTTGATATTAGTCATTTGTTTGAACACAGTGAAGTGGTTCCAAGTATTGCCATTTAACAATAATTATTCTATTCAACACAATTCATTCATTTGCACACAAATAGTACCATTGCAATCTAATATTAATAATTCCATTTAGGCACACAGTTAAAGAGTTTCAAGTATTGCTATTTAACACTAAAAATTCTATTCAACATTATTCATTAATTTGCACCCAGTTTAATTGTTCCAAGTATTGTTATGTATCACTAACAATTCAATTAATATCAGTCATTTGTTTATATACAGTAAAATGATCAAACGTTTTTATTCCTAGTAATTCAATTTAGCATAAATCATTTGTTTGCATTCAGTTTAAATGTCAAACAGTTCTATTTGACCCATAGATAGGACCCTATCAAGTGCTACCACTCTGGGCCAGAGTTGACTTGGGATTGATGGCAATGAAGGAGTACTCTGCATTCCCCAAAGCTCCAGCATTACTGGAGCTTCACCATCAGATTGTTTAGTATCCTATCCAGGACACTTGTTGGGGGTGTCTTATCCCTCTGCAGAGATGCAGTCAGTGTATTCTACAGCCCCAACTGACAGGGCTTAAAAGATTCTAGGATTTTCATGTGATCATGAGGTGTGCAAAAGACATGCCCCCCAAATCCCAAATTATTTATTGTTTCCCTCAATTGCTTGCAAAAAAAAAGGAAAAAGATTCATTTCAGCATTAGATAATTCCTAAAACCAATCAAAAAATAAGTCAAATGGTGCTTTGATACATTTCAAGTTTGGCTTACCTATTGTCATGAGAAAAAACAAACAAAGCACTGGCTTTTGGGATAGGTTTAAACTTGTCAGGCATTTTGACCTCTGACATTCTTCTCGGACGTGCTGTAGAAACTGTTTGAGATTCATCTTCTTCGACTGCTTCATCTTCAGTTCCTTGATCTTCAGCAACTTCTTCTTCTAAGTAAAGAAAAAAAAATTCTCTTCATTCAAATGTTTCTATGGAACAACAACATTATAAATATATGTTTATCATATTTCTCTATCTTATGGCAAAAGTACATATTTATATGTTACTGGGAAAAGGAAAATTCTAAATTCAATCCAGCTTAACACTACTTAAAAGTTAACCTTGTGTTTCATCCTGTCCATGGTGGAGGGGTTGTGTTAATGCAAACATCATTGTTTATACTCTGCTTGGATCTTCATCTGTAATTTGCCATCATCTTATACTCAAAGTCAACTTATATTCAATTATTAACAGTACAATGGAACCTTGGTTATCGAATGACTCTCAAGTCAAACAATTCAGATTTTGACTAAAAAATATGAGTAAAAAATGCCTCAGTTATTGGACAAATATTCCGATGTTGAACACACAAGTTGAGCCAATGAAAACGGAATGCATGTGAATAACTGCTGAGGCAAACCAAACATGGCTGAATGACTGGCCAAGTCTATACAAGCAACATTGTTTCAGTTTTTAAACAAATCAGTAGTTGAATATAATTTTGGAATGAAATATGTTCAACAACCAAGGTTCCACTGTATTTTATTATTACTTACCGTGACTAGGAACCTGCTTGTTTTCTCTATATTCCCCACTAACTTCATCACTGTTTAAGTCAATTCTAACGTGCGGTTCATCTGCACTATCTCTATTTCTGAAAAGAAAAAATTATTCATTTTAGAATGTATGACATAATAGAGAGTAATACAGATAATAAACTTGGGAAAAAGGGTTTAATTCCTGTAAATTCAGAAATGATTGATATCAAATCCCAAATCAATAAAGATTATACAATCCAATTTAGCATTAAATCCAAGGAGGAGAAAGTTCCAAATTAGAAAATCCAAATACCAAGTCCAGCAGTAACAACATGGTTTGGTTTCTTTGTTTAATGGCATATCAACTTTCATCGATTATTTAATGCCAAGGCCATCATTGTAGAAGAACAGCAGTGCTATTATTTAACCCATAGCTTGAAGGAATAAAGGGATTCTCAAGGGTATTATTCCAAAAGTGAATATTGCAATTAGAGTTCAAACTCATTTTCTTCAAAGCTGCAATCCAGCACTCTAGCCATTATGCCATGGAGATTCCCCCATTTGAAAAATGTCTTTTTCCCTGCAGGAGATATTGCATTAAATGGCTTACATAGGTTTTTTTATTGTAATTAGAAGATTCATTTTTCCCAGAATGCAATGTTGATGTTTTTTTCATTTTGGACAAGGAGTTGTTTATGGCTTTTACTAAAGATAATCCAACATATGAAATAGATAAAGATGCATAAAAAATATTGTTCATCTCTTTCTCAAGTCTAAGTGAAATGATACTGGACAGTGGTCGTATGTACTTTATATATGAAAGAATGAGAAGTCATGCTACTAAGAGGATATACAAAAAGAAAACAGAATAATTCACTCGACAACATTATAACACTCAGGTTACCAAAATTTCTTCTGACATTCCCACAGTCAATAGTGCAGATAAAAGAAAAGGATTTATCATAATATACCAATAATAAAAAGAAACTTTGCTTATTTGGTGTTTATTGTAGTTCAAAAGTTAAAAAGTATGTCTAGCAGACTAATTTGATTATGTCAAGAGTTTGATCCTGACTGTGTGTTCTACATGTGTAGCTTTGTTTTCAAGCAACTAATAATAATACTACTAATAATTTGTAAACAAATATAGATGACATAATGGTTAGAGTGTTCACCAATGTTCCAGGAGACTGGGGTTCAATCCAAGATTGAGTCATACCAAAGACTCAAAAAGTGGTGCTTCATGACTCCTTGTGTAAAATTCAGCATTATAAGGTATGGACCAAGGGTAAGTGGAACAATCTAGGAATAGGAGTTGTGCCCTCCCCTACACATTGGTGCAGTAGCTTTTGAAAAGGGAGCCATTGGGTTGCCGTCAAGTATGGTCAGCCAACTTATCTACTTACTTATAGGGTTTCTAGAAGTCCTATCTAACACTAATAATTTGCATGGAATTATTCTTATTTAACAATAATAATAATTTGTTTGCACACAGTAATATCAAGTATTCCTATCAAATACAAGAAATCTGCACACAGCTGCATAGTCTTAAGTATTTCTGAGACTACTAATATATATAAGTAACTGTTTCTATTTATTAATAATAATTATTTGTTTGTACACAGTCATATGGTTTCAAGTAATCCTATCTAATATGAATGATTTGCACTCAGTTGTACGATTTCAAGTATTCCTATTCAATACAAATAATGTGCACATAGTTATATGGTTTCAAGAATTCCTATCTAATTCAAATAATTTGCATACATTTGTATGGTTTCTAGTATTCCTATCCAACACAAATAATGTGCATACAGTTGTATGATTTCAAGTATTCCTATCTAATAAAAATAATTTGCACACATTTACATGGTTGATCTGTCTTTTGTTTTGATTTAATTTGGAATTGATACTAATTTTAGTTACATGAACTGTACAACTTTTGTTCTATATTTATTTATCAATAATATTCTCTAAAGGGAGAAGAATGTTGTTTAAAAATTCAAAACAGTTATAGGAGTACATGTGTTATAAGTTAGATTTCAATGATACTCCCTAAAGAGACGAGTAAAATATCTAAAGATAACTTGTGTATATGCATCACAGAAATGACAAAGTCAGAGACCATTGTAGTTATGTGGTAGACAAGACCATCTCAAATTTCATTAAAAAAAACAAACCAAAAAACAATTTTACTTTTAATGAATTCCCTGAGTAGAGAAAGTTATTCTGAATGAAAACTAAGTACAATTTGTAAAAGCAAGTAAAGTTTGGGAAAATAATGTTTTTGAATTTTTATGAGTGGGACCATATCACTTGTGCCCTGATTGACGTTTTTTTGTCCCAAAAGAATAAATCCTACTTAAAAAAAATTTTGAAGATTGGACTTAGATAAAGTTACTTCCCCTTAATAATTCATGTCTAGAAAATTAAATTCCATAATGGATATTTACTGGCACAAGGCTTGAACAAAGACAAACAGGAAGATTGTGTTGCATTTACCTTCCAAGTATATAAATAATTACCTTGAAAATCAGCATTCAATATTCTGGCTTTTAAACAAAGCTCAAACACTGATATATAATTTAATTTTTCCTTTGAATTTAAGTATACAATAGAATGCTAAATAATAGGAATAAGAAGATTGCATTGCCTCTTCTAAGTAAAGATGGCTGCCATTGAGAAATACGCAACTTTCTCAGCCAGAAGTAAAAAATTTGATTGTTTAAATAACCCTTTCCAGATGGAATGCAGTTAAAAATTTATCAGTACCTCTTAGATTCAAATACACATGCTTGGCCAGTAAATCTTGGAAAGGTTAAAATTCAAATCAAATGAAATTATCAACAAAAATCAGCCTACTGTTTGGTAACATCAGATTTTTATATAAGAAATTAAATTTTTTTAAAAATTACCGCGAACTTTCTATTTCGCCATTACTGTTGAGTCCGACTCCTTCATCTTCTTCAATTGCCTAGAATGGAATGTAAAAACAAATATTTGTAATAAAAACAAAACAATTTAACATCAGTATGAACTCAAATAATTCATATGACAATTTCTGTTTATGGCTTATATAATACAGACTGATACACACAATCAACAATGATATTAGAGAAAACTCACAAAAAAGATACTCACATTTCATCTATAAAAACACATTCAATGAATATTGAGTAAACTCCCGAGAAGGATCATTGTTATTATCCATTGGATCATCTAGACTAATATCCTCACTTTAGTTGCTTTCATCAATGTGTTAGTGATATTCTGTTACTGTAGTCCATATTACAAAGATTCAATATTTTGGTTACTGTTACCTTTGCAACAAAGATCCAATATTTTGGTTACTGTTACCTTTGCTATAAAGATCCAATATTTTGGTTAATGTTACCTTTGCTACAAAGATCCAATATTTTAGTTACTGTTACTTTAGCAACAAAAATCCAATATTTTAGTTACTGTTATTTTTGCTACAAAGATCCAATATTTTGGTTACTGTTATATCTGCCATAAATAAAAAATGTTAAATATTATTTACCTTTACTTCACCTTCTTTGTCTTCGTGACCAGGGGATTTACTCTTGGATCTTCGGATTGACTGGCTTCTCGCTTTTTCTTCTTCTTTTTCTTGTTCAATTTCCGTCAAGGACTGAGCATCAGCTAAATTGTCAACAGCGATAGCCAAGAAGACGTTCAAGAGGATATCTGGATTGCAGGTCAAGGGTCAACAGAAATTGATGATGGTAATACATTAAAAAAATACATTTTTCAACTCCAAGAATCACAGGTCTCTATCTGTTACTGGAGGTCCTCTCTTTCTCTATATGTATTTAAATCCTTTCTGTCATATTCATGTATTGAGGTGCTAAGCAAGAGAATTAATTTCATCTTAAAAGTTACCCAGATTAAAAAAAAAGTCTAAGGAAAACTAATGCTTTTTTTTGTGTTTTTTAATTTACCTAGTTTAATACTACCCCTCCAAGTTTGGAAAAAAATTAATTACTTAAAATATTTATCAATTTTTAGGGATTTTTCAAGGGTATTTGATATTAGGGTGTGAGATATATAACAATGCTGTGGTATACACCCTTAGTGATGTATTGCAAAAGGTCCTTACGGGTTTCAGTTGTTCAACATCAGACCCCTTCACATTGCTGACCTTGTTTGGGTTGATAAAGTGAAGGGGTCTAATGTTTTCAAGGGTATTTGATATTTCTGAACAAACTTGAAACTTTCTTCCATGCACCACACTCAGTGTAAACAAGGTAGTAACTTATAGTATATAAACAATAAAAACAAATAAAATGTCTTTTTAGATATGAATGATAATCTTAAAGTTTAATAAAAGTGGCTGTACGTCCTTTATTTTTTCAGAAGAACCATTTTACAACATTTACATAATATAAGGGAGTACTGCTAGTATAAATAACTCCTTTCCCTGATATTGAATCATATGAAAATTTGAAGATAGAATTTAGATAATGTTACCTCTCCTTAATAATACATGCATAGAAAATTAAATTTTCAGATAGTTAATGGTATTAGGCTAAACACAGACAAATAATAAAAGTATATTGCCCATATCTTTTAATTATATAAAGAATTACCTTGAAAATCAGTATTCCAAATTCTGGCTCCTAAACTGAGCTTAAATACTGATTTATAACTAAAAAATTTCCTTTGTACTGATCCAACTTAGCATAAATTATAATGGGGTTAGGAAGATTGTATTTTAAGTGAAGAAGGCTGTCATTGAAAAATATACTGCTTTCTAAGCCACAAGGAAACCAAATAAATCTCACAATGATTTAGAAAAAGTAGACCCAGCTATGGGTTAAATAGTACCATAACTGTTCTTCTAAGATAATGGCTTTGGCATTAAATAACCTACAATGGTAGATATGCTATTAAAGAAAGAAAGAAAAGAAAAAGTAGATAAATAGAAAATACCATGTCTATTTCTTTTGGTAATCATGACTCTTGACGGCTTTTTTTATCAGTGGCCTGTGCATTGCACTGACTGTTCTTTATTGAGACAGTAGAGAAGGTTTTGAATCAAAGCCTGATCAGTCTTACTATTACCAATAGTTAGGGGGAAAAGTGGCCTCATTCTCTTATCAATAGCATTGATTGAGCATTAAGATGTTTCATTGGTTTTATGGTATATCAACACTAGCAGAATTATCTAATACTAAGATCAGTCGTTTTTTGCAAGTAATTATACAGTTTCATTAACTAATAATAATCACTTGTAAACAAGTATAGCTACAAGTAACTTTTAGTATAATGATTATCATCATAGGAAATTAAAGTGGTGATCTAAGTACAGATCCTAGATGAGGATATTCACATTTCACTTTGTGCAAATACCCTTTGGAAAAATATAAATCTATTTATTCTCTCCCCAGTTATAGTTAAATAGTTGGGCAGACTGGGTTCTTTAGTTTTGGTTAGATAACCAGTCTAAAAGAAGGAAAACTTTGAATTCAAAGCAGCTATACTTTGCTTAAAAATTGACCCTGTGATGCATCCTGCCTGTGGTAGAGGGGTTGGGTAAATACAAACTATTCCCAATACAAATAATTTGCCCATTTAGTAATATGATTTCAAGTATTTTTATCTAATACAAATAATTAACAAACAGACTTATTTAACCCATAAATGGGACTCTAACAGGCACTATCACTCCAGGTCTGAATGGACCTGAGATTAATGGCAATGAAGGGGTAACTTCACACTTCCCAGAGCTCTAGAATTAGAGCCTTATGACTATATCATACCCAGGATATCTCTTTCGATGGTGGGGGTCTTACCACTCTCCAGGAGATGAAGTCAGTATATTTTGCAGGATGGAAACATTAAGAATATTTAAGTGTACAGTGTTATGCTATGCTGGTCCCATCATCAGGTTGCCTGAATCTTGCTTTCCTTCTCAGATTCTATATAGTAAGCAGTTAAAATAGGTTCAAGGATGATCTTGATACTGTTCTAAAAAAATGTGGTATTCCCCCTTGCAGAAATGGAGATATTTGCAGCTGACCATGGGGTAAGAAACACATTGTCAGGATATGGTAAACTTCAAAATTGACCATACCCATGTCCATGAGTAATGCTGTCACATATTCAACTCAGCAGTGGATAGCATGATTCTCTTATTTGGTTTATTTGTTTAGTAAGATATTATCAACTTTATGGGTTATCTAATACTGAAATTTGATTCATTTGTAAATGTTTAATCATAATCACAACTCTACTATGAATATTCTATTGCATTTTTTAAAAAAGCACACTTATTTGTCTATCATCATTTGTTTGTGCACAGTTATACATCAAGTATTCCTATCTAATATTTTCAATCTAAATAATTGGAACACAATTGAATGGTTTCAAGTGTTCCAATCTAATACAAATAATTCATATACAATTAGAGAGTTTTAAGTAACTATTCCTATTTGATAATAATAACAATTTGTTTGCACACAATTATATGGTTTCAAGTATTTTAAACTAAGAGTAATAATTTGTATACAATTATATGATTTCAAGTAACTATTTCTATTTAATAATAATCACTTGATTGCACACACATATGTGGATTCAAGTATTACTATTTAATACAAATAATAATCAAAACGGATCTATTTAACCAATATACTGGAGCCAACTAGGTACTACTACTCCAGGTTGGAGTGGACTTGGGAGAAGTGTCCATGAAAGGGTAGTCCACTGTTTCCAGAGCTCCGGAACTGGAGCCTCACCACCAAATACAGCTTAATGTCATAAATGAAACACCTCTTTTGGATAGTTTGGTTTTATAGCATATATATATATATATATATATATATATATATATATATATTCTTGTACAGAATAACTTTATATATCACTTGAGCTGTACCTCTAATGTGTGTATATATATATATATATATATATATATATATATATATATATATACATATATATATATATATAGAGAGAGAGAGAGAGAGAGCAGGAGAGTTTATTTATTTGTTTGTTTGTGTTTTATGGGATATCAGCCATTGTAGGTTATTTAATGCCAAATCCATTTTTATACATATAAACAGTTCCATTTCAAACAATTCAGTTTAACATGAATACACAGTTTAACTGTCAAAAACATTTCTATTTCAAGCTATTCAGTTTAGTCAACAAAGTTAAATGCTTCCAAGTATTGCTATGTATCATTAACAATTCAATTAAACATCAGTCATTTATTTACATACAGTTATATGTAAGAAAAGTTTTATTTCAAACAATTCAGTTTAGCATAAGCATACAATTTAGTTCTATTTGACCCATATCAGTTTCTACCACTCTGGGCTAGTCATGGCAATGAAGAGGTACTCTGCATTCTCCAAAGCTCCAGCATTAGTAGAGCCTCGCTATCAGATTATTTAGTGTCATATCTAGGACACTTGTTGGGGGTGTCTTACTCCTATGTAGAGATGCAGTTGGTGTATTCTGAAGCCCCAGCCAACTCGGCCATCTATGGGTGTACAGTTGGCATATTCTAAGCCCTGTTAATAGGACTTTTATAAATCTATGCCAAACACATGGGCAACAATATATATCACAGTTTAGGCTGCGGTCCTACCAGCAGTCACCAACAGCTCAGTTGAATAGAACCTCATCTATTTGAAGGAGATGTTTTTGTTTTGAAAGACCTCAATATTCCTACAGGGAATAGAGTATTCGATAAAGCGTGTAACCATAGAGAAATGCCTCTGTGGCATAACAGTTATCATTATAGAAAGTGGATTCAGCTACCTGAGTTCAAATCCTGGATGAGGCTGTTTGCATTTCACATAGTGCTAATACCTCTGGATAACACATGAATCCAACTATTCTCCTTCCAGTTATGAGTAAAATATGGTAAACTCAGTAATAGACCTGGAGAGAGATGGGCTCGGCCAAGCTATTCCTGCTCAAGATATGCTACATATCAGTAATGCCCCCATGATGAAATTAGAGAGGTCAAAAGAAACTGAGAATTCACAAACATTGTTTTAGTTATGAAGAGAAAAAAATATTACGAATAAAACATTTGAAAAACTATCCAGTAAGAGATTTGAAGCCTACATCAAACAGAAAAATGTAAAGCTGTCATTTTTAAAAACAAAATCAAAGGATACAATTACCGCAGATGAAAAGTATAACAAAATATAGGCAGACAAGACATCCTACTTTACGAACACCTCCATATGCTTTGATACCATTGTACATCACTTCGTTCCAGTCCTCACCGGTCAGGATCTAAAAAACAAAAAAAAATTAAGAAATAATAAATATGAATAAGGTAGCAAAAAAAAGTAATGTGTAAGATAGTGGGGTTCTGATATGTAACTCCCAAGGCCAAATACTTGTAGGTATGACAAAAACTTTGAATGACAGGCAAGAGACCATGGGTCATTCCCTTCCAATGTTGGAATCTGGGAACTAAGATGAAATAAAGTTTTTTAAGAGACATGCACTCTAATTGGCTGAGAGATATCATGTGTTAAAAGCAACAGCATTTAGTTAGATTCTAAAAAAGGGATTCTAAACATGGGCTGTTAGGTATACAAATGGGCCGAAGAAGTTTTTAAAATGAACCCAGAGTTGTCTGCAGCAAATGATGTACTCACAAAGGAACATGATTTATTGCAGATTGAAAAAAAGAAAAGACTTACACCTGAGTTTGAACCAAGGTTTGAAAATTCAACTTGACAAGCTGATAGACACCAGGAGCAGTGTAGTTGTAGCAAACGGTTTTTTTCTAAACTAGAATTACTTCTATAATAAACAGGGTTAGTGATATAGTCACCACTAACAGTTGTCCTAATACAACAAAATAAGTATTTATGAAAGTAGAAAAGAACATAAAACAGAATAATACAAATTATTAGGCTTTTGACAGACATGCAAAATAACAAATTTAAACACAGAAAAAAAAAAAAGGGAACAAACAACAATAACAAGAATTGGTAGGTCTTTATACATATGAGTATGTGAAGCAAGGGGTTATGAATAGTACATTTACAATGAAGATATTTTATGGACAGAGATAAATAGTTTTCCTTTTGATCTCTTCTTGTGAGAAATTTTATATCTAAAAGAATATTTTAAAGGTTTTGCATCTAGTAAATATGGTTACTTACAAAGTCCTGTAATGAGTTTATAATCTTGTGGATATATATTTAATCGTCAAGGTTATTTTCATCAAAAGTCTTTCGTTCTTTGTTTTATAGTTACTTCACCATATTACTTGTCCGGAGTCCTGAATTCAACTGAATTTTTTTAGGAAAGGGAAAGGAAGTAACAAGGGGTCATAAATCAAATCCTTCTTTAGACAACTGGTCTAGCACTAAGAGTGTTCTCTGGACTTACTGGTGCCAATTTTGTTACATTTACTATCATTCATTTAATGCTGCTAAAAAAATTATTGTCTTTCTTCTCTTGAGAACAAGCGACAGCAAGTCTCCTTGTTCAAATCTTATTATTATTATTATTATTATTATTATTATTATTATTATTATTATTCAACACACATCCATATCTATTCAAAAAGGTTTTAAATTTGGGGTCCCATATAGTCATTAGTCAGGATTTATATTTTTTTATTACATTTTGCTTTTGTAAATAAAATGTATTTCCTGTTACATGGAATTTCCATGTGTGTTTATGTGGGTCTGAAATTTTGATACTAAAAATTGGCCACAAGGAAGAAAGTTCTAAAAGTCAGTCAGGATCCAGACTTGAAGCAAAGCAATTGCATAAGTAATACCTCCCAAAAGAGGACTTGAGCCCTAAGGAACAATTGTGAAATAATTTTGTTAAAAAATTTCTCCTAAAAGGATAGTGAAAATCTTAACTTATGAACAAAGGTGCTGGATCTTAGAGTAAATCTGATAACGATGAATGTGGGAGTTTGAAATACAAATGTGTATTTGTCAACTTCTTTCATCAACCAGGATAAGGTGGCAACTTTTTGAGTCACCCACAGTGTAACAAATGTCACCAAGGGTATATATTCTGGGTATGCTAGGTGAATAATGAATGCTTACCAAAAAAAGTAAATTCTTCAATATTGAGTTTAGTCAATAACATAATGGGAGAATAATTTATATAGGCCAAAAATTTTGTAACAAATATATGACCTTGATGACCTGTAGGTGTAACAAAAACTTTGAATGATAGGCAAGAGGCCATGGGTCATTCCTTTCCAATGTTGGAATCTGGGAACCAAGATGAAATAAGATTTTTTTAAAAGAGCTGCACTTTAGCTGAGAGATATTATATACAAAAAAGGCTGTTGCACTTTCATCTGGAATTCTTACAATGTGACAAAAAAGGTTGGTGATATTGTATGGTATGGATGGGGTGGTTTGGATTAGTATGATAAGGATTTCCAATTTCAGAAATCCAGACAGAAATTAACTCCACTGATATTCCCCCTCCTCTAATCCATTTTAAATCAAATGCAAGAAGAAAAACAATGGCTCAGATGAAGAAGAAATGGTTGACTAACCTGAAATACAGTGAGTAGTGATTGCCAGAAAGTGTCAAAGTTGCTGCGAGGCTTCTCTTGTGTCTCGTCAAAATTGAATTTCCCTCCAAAGAGCTGCATCCCCAGCAGGGCAAATATCACAATAAACAGAAACAGTAGCAGCAGTAGACTAGCAATAGAACGCATACTGTTCAGTAAAGAGGCTACCAAATTTCTCAAAGATGTCCAGTATCTGAAAGACAGAAGAAGTTTTACAGATTACAAAATGAAAACAAAGTATGAGTAACACAAATGAACTTAAATAATCTGTTTTACCACTGTAACATGCTAATAGAGGGCTGAATGAACCAAATATATAGAAAAACTTTACATATAACAAATATATATCTGTAATATCAAAGAAAGCTCAACAGATATACCATTATAAAATTATTTCAGCAATTCACTAAATTTGTAATTAGCAAATTGTCAAAATAGATTTATAATGGCATAATATCTGTTGAGTTTTCTCCGATATATATATATATATATATATATATATATATATAAATATATATATATATATATATATATATATATATATATATATATATATATATATATATATATATATAATTTTCATTATTAAGTAATGATAATAAAAATAGAGGATAATGATATACGTTAATCTTGGGAATAAAGCAAAATTAGAATCTAGTAATTGCCCAACAGTCCCACAAAGTGCAAGGAGGCTTGCAAGATTGTTCTTGTCTTGGACATATTGATTTTAATTTTATTCACATTATATGTCTTTGTGCTTTCTAGAAAAAAAATCTGCAGACTTTATATTGGGGGGAGGACACCATAATCCCCTAAGTGCTTAGAGCCTCTATGGGACTTAATCTGGCCCTGTCCTCATATCTTGATTAACAATCAATATACATTCTTGAGAAAAGAAGTAGAAGAGAAAAAGCCATATTAGAAGTCATTAAAACATTCTAATAATAATAGAGTAAACTTAAAATGACTCCAACTAAAAACATATTATCTTAAATCTTTATATTTTTTAAATGATTGTTTTAAATTATACTGTAATTATTTGTGTATAAGATGCACTATTTTTCCAAATTTTTCAGCCCAAAATTTAGGAGTGTATATCAATACATGACAGCTATATAATTAACTTTTTTTCTGGGCATATGCCTCACTATATTTGGGACAGGATGAGTAAATTATATCCATAGTCCAAACTAAAGTGATTTATAATATTACAGAGAAATATCCACAGGAATATATGTTTATTAGTTTGTTTCACCAAATGTGAATTTACTTTCACCATAAGTTTGTTGCATTTTTGAATGAACATGTCTGAGTGTTTGCTCTAAATACTGTATAAATTTTGTGTTTTGAGTATGACTTGACCTGTATACTAATTTTTGGTATGACTTGACCTGTATACTAATTAAATTCTTACCTTCTATTAAATACTTATTTTTAGGTTAAATTTAGCTGTTATAAATTCTAAAAAGTATGTATTAAATACAAGAATTTTTTTCCCCAGAATTTTACAGTTTTAAGACAGGAGTGAATGTTATACTCAAATAATTATTATAGGTCTGTCCAATTTTTTTTATATCTATCTATTTATCCCAGTTAGTTCATATTCATTTTTCTTACTCTTTTTTTCTCCATACATGTATATCTTTGTCAGTCTGTGCATATCTATCTATCTATCTATCTATCTATCTATCTATCTATGTCCCTGGCATGATCATCTCATTATGCAATTCAAATTACCATCACTGAATCAACAATCCATTATTAACATATTGTACACAGACTTTGCACATGAATTTCACAGAAATTCTTTTCTCTTTAATGTTTAGTAAACTGATATATCACATTTTTAGTTAATTCAAATATTATATCATTGAATTATCATTTCATTGTTGGAAAGCTGTGACTATAACAAAGAATCATATGAAGAAGACTGGAGCTTGATTTAGGCATTCCTTCAATATGATGGAAAACCAACATGGCGGTTATAAGATACAGCTGAGGCACTCAGGGTTAGGGGTAATGATGATTTAGCTTTGAAACTGTCTGATCTCAGATTCATCATCTGATGAAGACTTTGTTGGCTGCACAATTGTTGCTGCTTTTATTTTTTGCAAGAGTGAATTTACATAATATTATCTATCTCAATATCTGTTCATGTATATGTATGTATGTATATCTATCAATAAGCAGCTCATTGGCATAGTGGTAGAGTGTTTGCCAATGGTCCAAGAGACCGGGGTTCAATTCCAGGTCAAGACTCAAAAAACTGATACTTGATGCCACCTTGCTCAACACTGAGCATTATAAGATTTAGATCAAGGGTGAGTGGAGCAGTCCAGGGAAAGGAGTAGTGACCTCTCCAAAAACAGTGTAGTAAAATTTGAAAAGGGAGCCTTTGGGTCAGCCTACAGTAAGGTTGACCAACTTACATATATATATATATATATATATATATATATATCACTCCATGCATACATGCATATCTATCTGTTTATCTATCAATGTCAATCTATGTCTACTTATATACCAATATCATTCCATATCTATCTATCTGTGATATATACCAGCTTGTTCTTGGCTCTAAATTTCATATACCTTTAGTACTGCATCAGTTGAGATGATTTGGATATCATTTCTTTGATGATCAGATCCCCAAATCTCTAAACCTGTTGGTACCAAAGTTGACTGTAATCCATCAATTACCTCTCTAATTTTGATCTGAAGATAATCCTTGACAAAGCTGGATATAACCTCCTTTCGATTAAAAAAAATACTGGTCATAATTGAAATATAAGATAGCCTACAGAAAAGAATTAAAGAACACACAAGGTTATAAATATGACAGTAAAAAAAGCATTTATTCTGGTTGAGGTTAATTAACCCTTTCAGGTCTTCAATTTCAGACTTTGGCATTGTCTAATTAATAACAGCCTTCACTCTGATACGGATGGAGTTTGACAATGGTGGATGCTTATGATGTTATCGGGTTCAAAACAATTTGTTCTGAAAGCTTCATAGATCTTGATGCAAATTCTTTGGTTCAGAAAATTTTGTTTTCTCAAAGTCTTTTGTCAGTCAGAAATAAGTTGTGAGGGGTCAAATGAAACATTCCAACTGGTCTCACTTTGACTGCCCATCTACTGCTAGCTAACTCTATGTCAGAGGTAAGTTGTTAGGAGTCTAATGCAGAATACAACTCTCCAACTGGTCGCAGCTCAACACTCTGTCTGGTGCTAACTCTATGTTAGAGGTAAGTTGTAAGGGGTCTTATGCAGTATACAAATGTACATATAAATATAAACATATATATAAGTAAATTGGGCAACCATTGCTGAGGGTGACCCAAAGGTTTCCTTTTCAATAGCTACTACACTGAGGTGTAGGTGTAAGGTGATACTTCTTTCCTTGGATTGCTGCACTCACCCTTTGCCTGTACATTAGAATGCTGAGTGTTAAGCAAGGGGGCATCAAGTACCAATTTTTGAGTCTTTGGTATGACTTGACCCGTAATTGAACCCTGGTCTTCTGGACCATTGGCGAACTTTAACCATCATGCCAATATACACACACACACACACACACACACACACACACACACACACACACACACACACATATATATATATTTGAATTATCATGACTAGAAAATCCGGCAAACACCTACATGCAACATATGGACCACTGAACAGCTGCTTCGACCTTATTGGGTCTCATCAGCAGTGCATACCATGACCTCCACTACTGGAGATCAAACCAACAACCACAGAATGCAGAAGCCAAAACTCTACCACTGAGCCATCAGTCTATATGACACATAAGCGATGCCAAATTAACCATCATAGTGACAATGCGCGACCACTTATAATATATATATATATATATATACATATGTATACATACATATATATACATATGCACACATTATCACACATATATATATATATATATATATATATATATATATATACTTTGAATAATATCATACATGTGAAAACACGTGTGATACCCTGTCCCCATCAGGCACCAACCAAGGGGGATTCCACAGTTTTGGTGGCTAACAGTCTCAAGGGGTTACTTATCTTTTTCCTTGATCTCTAGGCTTGAATGATCCCAGACACCAAATAAAGTGGCAAATGACTTGGAAGATCAGTAAGATTTATTGATGAAAACTTTATCTTGTTAAAAAAATTTTCAGAATAGGTATAGGTAATTTGAAGCCAACAAAAATTAAGTTCATTTATTTTCTTGAGAAAATTAAAATTTCTTATCTCTTAAATAAAATGTACTGTAATATGGAGATGTGTGTGTGTGTATATATATATAAGTAAAGTTGGCGACCTGAGTCGAGGGTGACCCAAAAGCTCCCTTTTAAATAGCTACTACACCAAGGTGTAGGGAAGGGCACTACTCCATTCCCTGGATTGCTCCACTTTATTCTTGATCCTTACCTTATAATGCTGAGTGTTAAGCAAGGTGGTATCAAGTACCATTTTTTGAGTCTTTGGTATGACTCAACCTGGAATTGAACCCCAGTCTCCTGGACCATTGGCAAACACTCTACTCATTAGGCAAATGAAAGTAAATGCATTTAACACCTTTATGAACTTACCTTATCTGTAAGCAAAGTAAGGGCTCATTTTAGTATTATACTTACATTGTATTTTGAACCCTAACAATTACAATGTAAGTATAATGCTAAAGTGAGCCCTTACTTAGTGTTTATCAGATTAGCTAAACCAAATCTAAAGGTTTTGTTTAACCATTTAAAGTAGATCCCGAGCAGAACATTTCATACTCTAATATCAAAGTTATGATCTTTTTTTCTGGTGACCAGAAAATGTTAACTTAAAACATCATGCTGTTGTGTTTACATTTGCTGTAGAAGTAATGAACACCAAGGTTCAATCAACATTAATCTTTTGATAACATTTGTAATCTTATTAGACTTCAGAAAAATAGGATTCAATGTTACTAGCTTAAAATCCTACCCTAGTTTACAACTATAGAGAAAGTGAGATAATACTTTCTAATTTTTTTTTCATGTACGGAAATGAAGGGACAATTCCTGGAAGACCATGGCAACAGTAACGTTGGCATTTATAAGGAAAAACAAACACATAAAACGCAGGAATACATACCGGGTTGCCTTGAAAACTCTTAGCAGACGTGCACACCTGAGCACGCTGACTCCCAGGGGTTTGATCACATTTGTGTGGATCAAGATGACTTCAACAATGCTGCAGATCACAACAAAGCTGTCAAATCGGTTGAACAGGGAGACAAAATAGCCCTCGAAACCTAAGCTATATATTTTTAATAACATTTCACAGGTAAAGACAACCACAAAAAACAGGTTTGCCACTTCTGAAAATAAAAATAAAAACAACAAATGAATTACATTGCATTTTAGCAGAAGTATTTGATTTTTCAGGAAGGAGAAATTATTGAATTTGTTGATATAAGATATTTGCATTTAATATCAAAGTTGATTTTCTTTTAAACCAAAGATACCAGAATTTTGTAATTTTTAGAGTAACATTACGTAATCAAAATGAATACTATTGATAAACTCCAAAGAATTGAAACTTTTTAGTATTTAAAAAATAAGTACACCCCTTATATATATTCATACAATTTTATTTTTGGTTACATAGGTGTTGCCATTTTATTTGTGATTTCAGAGTTTCAATACAGTAGATTTTAGTGATAAATAATACCTAATAATATCCATTATGATAGAATAATGTTCCACTAAAAATAATAAAATTCTGGTATTTCTTCTTTAGAAGAAAATTAACTTTTTCTTAAAAAATGTTAGTTGTGGACTTATTAATGGATAACACACACACACACACACACACACACACACACACACACACACACACACACACACACACACACACACACACACAGAGGGTATATTATTATAGTAACAGATATTATTAGGTATTACTTATAACCAAAACTTACAGTACTGAAACACTGTAGCCAAAAAATAAAATTGCATAAATATGTGTGTGGGGGTACTGATTTTTTATTAATCTTTTATTGCATAGTGTCATTGTTGTAGGATTTGGAAATAAATACGTAATAATATTCATTTTAATTATATAATGTTCATCTAAAAATAATAAAGTCTTAATGTCATCAGTTTAGAAGAATATTAACTATTTATAAAAATTTTTAATAGGATACTTATTTATGGGTGATACCACACACACACACACACACAAATATATATATATATATGCATATATATTCACATTCACCTCAAATTTAGTCTCATTTTATCCCAAGATAAGAACACAGGTAAGAGAAAGTAATAGAGACTATTTTGTAATCCCCTGCTAAGGATTGGTAAGCAATGCTTTCATCCTAAGCAGAACTAATGGTAAACAACACTTTGATCCTTGCCAGAGCATACAGATAGAGCCTTATAGAAGCCAGAGATCAATGGGTTATAATGAATAATGCAGCACCATCTACATAGGTGGAATATCTATTGTGCAACAGGGCTGTCAATTACATATATTCTATAGGTAAATAATTCTGTCATTAGATAGGAAATATGCTAGTACTAATATAATTGGAACAGTGTCTGAGAATAAACAACTTAGAAAAGCTTTTTTGTCTTACCTTGAAAGGTATCAAGCCATGCAGGCTGTGAATAATGTTCTGATGTTAAAACACCTGTATTGAGGAACACCATAACAATTACGACCCAATAGAATACTTGGGATTTTACTAAACGCCGGCATAATCTCCGACATCGACGGTTCCATTTTCTTAATCTACGGCTGTAAATAGGAAAGAGAAGCAAGCAATTAATCCCATTATACAGAAAAAAAAAAGAAGACAAAATCATATTAACAATTAATTAGTAAATTTACAACTTTCACTAGTATACAAATTCTACAAATAAGTATCTATACTGTTGTTTTTCTTCCCCTTTTTCTTTTCTAGATTTTGTTGTTTTATTGTGTGTGCTTATGGTGACATTGCTATTACTGGATGCTGTAATTCATCTTTCTTTGCTCTTTTTTGTGCATTCCTTGAGTCCCTAAACTGTTGCATCCAAGCAATCCTCAATGGTGACAAGTCCTCTTTCACTTTCTTTTCTTGGTACATACATCTCTCAAATGTAAGGCCTTGTACAGAGTCATCAATTTCTGTGTCCTTTATTCAATTTGCCTGAGATCCTTCCTTGTTTATTTTAAGAAAGGTCCTGAGTATCTCACAAGGGGGACTGCCTAGGTGTTTATTCCTTTGGTGAGATGTCTGCTGCAGAGCTTGTTTTTGAAAAGTTTTCTTGTTCTTCTGAGGTGCTCTTTTGTTACTTCTTTGTTTGATGGTATTTACTGCTAATATTCCCGGGTTCTTGTAATTTCCTTTTCCTTCAAGCATACTGATGCTTTCCTAATTTAGTAGTTATGTTATTTCTCTTTTCCACTTTTTCATTACAAGCATGGCACATTTTTCAATGCTAAATTCCACCACTATATCCTGGCTAAGACACATGAATTGTTTTATCTAGAGAAAAAGCTATATGGGTGCTACACAAGAATGCTATATGCTGTTTTTAACAAATCCTGGAAGCAGCACCCCACAAAACAGTGACAGAGATGAGAGGCAAGTCGCCATACAGTTGCTGTTTTGTGGGGTACTGCTTCCAGGATTTGTTCAAAACCGCATGTAGCATTCTTGTATAGTTCCCATCTAGCTTTTTCTCCAAGTGCTTCATTAGAGTCCAGGTGATACAACCAAGCAATAGTACTGACATGGCAAAAACTTGGAAGAAATCCTGTTTTATTTTATTAAGATCAGATTTCTGTATGATCATCGATAGCAGTTTATGCTTTCCCTATGCGTATGTTGACATTACTTTCCGTAGATGAGATATTGCTGCCAAGGTATGTGAAAGTAGCCTCTATGTGAACACAGGTAAAACTGAGTTCATGTATTTTAAACAAGATGGAGCCATCTCCACTTTAATTGGCAAACCTCTGAAATTAGTCATCATCATCATCATGTCGTGCTGGTAGCACGGATATCCCTGACCCTCTCTCGCCACTCCTCCCTATCGTTCATCGCCCTAGGCAGGTCTTCAGGACAACATCCTGTATCCTCACATAGCTGCTGAATGTATGTTCGTGCTGGTTGTCCTGCTTTTGCACGGCCATGTGTGGGGGTCCATAAGAGTACATCTCTTATGAGTTCGTCCCTGCTTCTCCAGCAGTGTCCTGCATGTCTGGTTCGTCTAACTTGAATAGTTTTTGTGATAGGAGGAGAGGTGGCCGTACAGTTGGTGTCTTGTGGGGTGTTGCCGCCAGGACTTGTTCAAGATTACACGCAGCATTCTTGTGTAATTGCCGTCTAGCTTCTTCTCCAGCCGTTTTGTTAGCGTCCATGTAGTGCACCCATATAGCAGTATCGATGTGACCGCTGCCTGGAAGAAACTGCATTTCATTTTATCAGTTAGGTCTGATTTCCATATAATCGATAGCCTATTTATAGCTGTCCATGCTTTCGTTAACCTTGTGTCGATGTCCTTTTCGGTTGATTCGATGCTGCTTCCTTGGTAAGTGAATTTGTCTACTAGTTTAAGAAGGGTTCCGTCTAGAGTGGAGATGTCCCCCGTTTGATTATAGCACATATATTCCATTTTGTGCGCATTAACATAGAGGCCTATGCCTGCGGCTGCTCGTTCCAAACTATGCAGTAGTATTTCGGCTTGGTCGGGTGTATTTGCCAGTATCGCTATGTCATCGGTGTAGTCGGCGTCGGTAATTGTTTTTGCGGGGTACCTTCTGCTTCTTTTCTTTGTCAGCTCGAAGCCATTCTCTCTGATTTTGTCAATCGATGTTCTAAGTACATAGTCTAGACAAATGATAAAGAGGTAGGGAGCCAGCGTGTCCCCTTGTAGTACTCCTGCTACAATGTCGAAGTATTCTGTGTCTCCATCTGGTGATCGTACTTTTACTTTGGTGTTTCTATAGAGAATCATTATTGCTGCTACGGTTTCTTTAGGTATGCCGTACGCTAGTAGGATTTGTTCCATCTTTCCTCTGTGCATGGAATCGAAGGCCTTGGTAAAGTTGACAAATATTAATGTCGCTTGTAGGTTTTTTGCCCGTACACCTTCAAGGATTCTATGGATAGTTAATATTTGTGAGGTCGTGGATCTATTTCTTCGGAAGCCATTTTGGTTTTTCCTAAGTATGTTGTTGATTTTGGGTTCTATGTGGTTTCGTAGTAGGGCATTGTAGATTTTGGCTGCTATGGATGTAAGTGTTATGCCTCGGTAGTTTTTGGCTAATCTGAGGTCCCCCTTTTTAGGGAAGGGGAGTATGCATCCCTTCATCCATCTATCAATCGGATTTTGATTGTATACTGCGTTGCAGTGTTGGAGCAGTATGTCGTTGAATTGTCTGGTCTTCCATACTTCTGGGGGAATCTCGTCCAGCCCTACAGCTTTCCTATTTTTAATTTTTCTGAGAACCGCGTCGAGTTCTTCTTGTATAAACGGTCCTAGTTTAATGTCTAATTGTTTACTAATTATTCTGGTGATTGGTTCATGTGTTATTTTTGGTGGGTTTCCTAGTAGGTTTTCGAAGTGCTGTTTCCACAGTTTTATTCTTTCTTGTTGGTTTGCTGCTTTCAGTTTTGCTTTGGCTGTGTTCTTTCTTCTACTCACTTCATTTATTGTTTGCCAGGCTATCCCAAATTGTCTATCTTCCACTGAGTCTCTAATCTTATCTATCTGATTTTGAATATATTCTGTCTGTTCCTTTATGTATATGCCTGCTAATTGATACTGTGCCGTTTTTAGTTTTAAAGCATTTGTGTTTGTTGGGTTTTTTCGATAGTTTTTGGAGGCTGTTTTCACTAGTGCACGTTTTTCTCTCACTGCTAAAGTTTCCCATGGGACTCTATATTTAGTTTTGAGTTTTGTTGGAATGCATTTCGCTGCTGCCTCGAGGTGTGCATTGACGAAATTTTCATATTTGTCGTTTGGTGTACTTTTTTCGGTCCTTTCTTGTAGTGTTTCATATCTGTTTCTTAATTCTAATACGTATTTATCTCTTATATCTCTGTTGTTCAGAAGGGCCCAGTCATAGTGTTTGGTGGTCGCTGTTCATTTGGCGTTTTTTCATAGGCTTAGTCATATTTTCGCCGTGACTATTCGGTGATCGGTGGACACACCCTCGAAAAAGGAGTATGCCTCGCAATTCATTGCACTATTTTTCCATTTCTTGTTTATAAGGACGTAGTCTATCTGAGCTTTAGTATTGTTCGCGTATGTGTATGTCCATAGTTTGCCCTCCCTTTTTTGGTAGTTTGTATTGAGTAGACCAGTTCTATCACACACACACATATGTTGAAATGAATCTGACATATATATATATATATATATATCACTACTAAACTCATTGTATACATTCACTTTTGGACAAATACCCTTGGGAGGAAAGGTATGAACCCCCTTATCCTCCCATCTATGGGTTAAATAGTACCACTACTGTCCTTCTGAAAGGATGGATTTGGCATTAAATAACCTAAGAAGGTTGATATGATACTAAATAACAAACAAACTCTTTGTGAGTGTCTGAGTTATCCATCTTTCTACTTATTTTTATCATCTAATCAGATTCACTAAAATCTACCATTTCACCATATATATATATATATATATATATCAGAGGTGTGTATTCCTAAGAAGCAAGGTAAATATTGCTTAATCAATAAAAATTATTCTGTACAAAATTTAAAATATCTTTATTTGTTAAGTTTGATTAATTATTTATTTCAGTTCTATTTTACAAAACTTAACAAAGACTCAGTGAATTTAAACCTCTTGTAATGAACACTTGAAACTTGTAAACAGACATTTGCTTTTGAAAATTTTCACCTCTGATATGCCAAATTCAATTTGCAGTAATCTTTTACCATAATAAAATGATATGGCACTTCCTGATGAAACATGGAGTAAATTTGGGGAAAGACTGAAGTTAAAAATACACAGAACATTTAGAATCAGCTATAGCTGCTGATCTAATGAAAGAGAGCAAATATGCATAGTCTTTCAATATTTCTTACCCATCATAAATATATATGTTCCTTATTCTGTTTCATTTGAATTTGTGACTTAAAGTTCACAGTTCTTGAATGATGACATTAACCTAAATAAATGAATAATGTAAATAGAAATTATTATAATTAATGGTAGAAACTTTTTTTTAATTTGTTACATTTTGTTGTGAAAGTTACTCTCAGAGGATAAAAGTTCCTGTGATGTAATGGCTATCGTTGTAGGAAATGGACACAGCTTCACGAGTTCAAATCCTGGACGAGGCTGATTGCATTTCACATAGCATTAATACTCTTGGGAAAGGTATGAATCCAATTATTCTCCCTCCAGCTATGGATAAATAGTAGGGCATACTTATGCTAAACTGAATTGTTTAAAATACAACTGTTTTGACATTTAAACTGTGTATATATGCTAAACTGAACTGTTTGAAATGGAATTGTTTGTAACATTGAAATTGTACTTATGCTAAATTGTTTGAATTAGAACTGTTTGACTAAACTGAATAGCTTGAAATAGAAATGTTTTTACAATTAAATTGTGTACTTATGCTAAACTGAATTGTTTGAAATAGAACCGTTTATTTGTATGAAAATGGATTTGGCATTAAATAACCTATAAAGGTTGATATGCCATAAAACCCAAACAACCAACTACTCTCAGAGGTTAACTGTAAATATAAACATTAAAAAAATTCACTTGACAATTCAAAGTTAATAAGATACATTTAATTTAATTGCTGTCAATTATCTTTAGTTGTAATGTGATGCATTTAATTTAATCTTTAATTTCAATGTGATGCATTTCATTTAATCTTTAATTACTGTTAATTACCTTTAATTCCACCTGCAAAATCATTACAGTTTTATTTGCTTATGCCAGCATATTTTTTAGGACATGACATTAATATATTGTGCAAAGAATATGAATTTTTATCAGTAATAAGATCTGGGTCATGATTCATTCTCTGACAAAGATGTTTTCCATTTTGACTTATGAGGAAATGTTCAAATATGGCTGCCCTCTTTTAAACTTGAAGATTAATATTTGGAAAAAAAAAATCAACCAAAATTACAATAGTTAATTCATTCACAATTAATAAAATTCTGATGTAAAATTTAAACCTTTAAAAAGTTTATACATATACACAAACATACACATATTTATGCATATTTTTTCCCTTAGTTCTTTTTACCTTTTTAACTGCCACCAAGTTAATTGTGTTTCTCCACTTTCTTGGTCTTCATTTTTTTCAGAAGATTCTGTATCACTTGGCTTATCTGGAACAGGAAACGCAAAACAAAAAAGTTTCAAGAGATTTATCTGAAAAATTTGGAACACAGGTTCAAAAAAAATAATAAAACTGTAGAAGCACAAAGGTTAAAAGAAATTGTAAAACTGTACAAGCACACCTATCTATAAATTGATAACAACAATCTAGAAATCAAAAATGTGATCCTTCAACTTAGAAATAAGTAGTCAAATATATCCATTAAATTGGCAAGCTGAATACCATGATTATATATATATATATATATATATATATATATATATATATATATATATATATATATATAAATAACAATGTTAATAATGGAGGGGGACAAGGCTCTCATTGAGACAAGGGCTCCAACAATAAACAAGTCAGTGGGAAGCCATGTTGCTGCAAAAGGAAACTAATCAAACAGAATTTCAATTTCCTAACTTCAAAAGAAAAAATGAATGGTCCTACTAAAATAATTTTCCATATCATTAAATAGATTTCTAGCAAATTCTTCAAGCTGGACATATAAAACAATTACCATTTTTGATGGCATGTAAGACGTACTTTTTTTACTAAAAATATCTTTTAAAATTCCCTTGTGTCTTATATTCCATATGTAGGTTTAAAATTCGAAATAGTTGGCTGAAATTAGCTACCAGGCAACTCCAATTAGCTTAGACTTTAGAGTAATTTTTATATACCTATTGTCATTATTTAAAGGGCTATTATGCAGATTAAAAGTGCTATCATTGATAATATTCATTGTATTAGTACTTTGTTTTTTCTTGGTTTGTCCTACTGAAATTTCATTACATTTGAACAAGGCAGAAATTACAGAATTCTTATTTTATCTTTTTTTACAAATTTACTTATTTATTTTTGGGACTAAAATTCACCCTCAGCAAAACCAAATTGGCAACTACTCAGCTAATGAAAAGGCCAAAAAATAAAACCAAAAAAAAAAAAACCTAATGAATCTAAGATGAGTGAAGATAAGAATACTAATGTATGTAGGGAGATGAATTAACTACAGTTAAATGTAGTACTGATTGACCTTGGATTTGAAGAAATTCAAATTCATAAGTTGTTAGAAAACAACACAGAGAGGACTTTGTTCTATATTTCAGCTGTTTTTAGCATTTGAAATTTTTCACTTTTTTGATCATTTATTAAACTAATTGTCAATTTCCTTATTGGAATGTATAAAAAAAATTAAATAATATATATATATATATATATATATATATATATATATATATATATATATATATATACCCAACACCTCTTCATAAGCAGGATACAAGTAAGTTGCCTGACTGTAGTCATGAATGACCCAAAGGCTTCCTTTTTAATAGCCACAACACTGAGGTGTAGGAGAGGGTGCTACTCCTTTTTCCCTAGATTGCTCAACTTACTCTTGATTCATATCTTATAATGCTGAGTGTTAAGCCAGGATGCATCAAGTACCATTTTTTGAATCTTTAGTATGACTTGACATGTGATTGAACCCTGGTCTTCTAGACCTTTGGCAAATACTCTAGCCATTATGCCAATGGGAAGGTCAAGTTTTAAACAAAGTTTAACAGGATTGAATTCAGAGTTTTCATTCTCTTAGACTGGCTGCCATACTAAGAGCCAAGTCTAACCAATTATTTATCCATAGCTGGAGAGAGAACATTTGGATACATACCTTTCCCAAAGGTACAAGTGCTATGTGAAATACAAATAGCTTCATCCAGAATTTGAACTGACGCCACCATGTTAATTTCCTATGATGATAACCATTGCACCAAAAGTGTATTTTACATAGAAAGAAACTGTAATTAAGTTTAGAGTAATGGCTGTCTTGTTAGACAATGCTTCAAAAGTCAAAACTTACTTGTTTATTTTTTTGTTTAGCTTTAGCATAACTAAAGCTAAACAAAAAAATAAACAAAAATGTTTTGAAGTGAGTAGCTTCTTAAAGATTTATGATTGAATCTACCTGTAATGTTCTGGAAAATGGGTAAATTTGAAATTTTCTTTACCTTGGTTACAATAGTAAAGTTTGAAGAGAAAAATATTTTCTTTAGGCATAAGCAATTGGTAAATAACACTTTCTGCCCAGAAACAAGAAAAAGTAAAAATTTTGTTACATGGTATTATTATTGAAGGAAGTGTGCATAACATAACAGTCATTGGAAATGGATGCAAAAAAGTTCAGTACAAAACCTGGACAAAGCTTTTGCACTTCCCTTTTCTCTAATGCTTTTGAGAAAGGCATAAATTCATCTCTTCTATCCCAAGATGTGGGTAAAATAGTAGGGCAGACTGGACTCTTTAGTCTTGATGAAGCAACCAGTCTTGAAGAAGGAAAAACTCTGAATTCAAAACCTGAATAGTGTTTTCTGGAATAATCTGTGGCACTTTGGCACACCATTCTTCTGTTATCAGCTCATCCAAAAAGTGTGGCTGATTTTATGCAAGCCTTCACCACTAAAAACAAATCACCTGTGTAGGTAATCTAGCAGTTCCCATCTTTAACTGAATTGTTGAGTGTGCAATGAGAGAGGGTGATGTAATTTATGATTCATTAGTAATACTAAAAATATAAGTTGGTGACCATAGTCGAGGGTGACCCAAAAGCTCCCTTTTAAATAGCTACTATACCAAGGTGTAGTGGAGGGTGCTACTCCATTCCCTGGATTGCTTCACTTTACCCTTGATCCTTACTTTATAATGCTGAGTGTTAAGCAAGGTGGCATCAAGTATCATTTTTTAAGTCTTTGGTATGACTCGACCTGGGATTGAACCCCAGTCTCCCAGACCACTGGCAAACACTCTACTCATTAGGCCAGTAACTGAAGATTATTATTGAAGGTTAACAGATTGTGATTCATTAGTAATACTATGAAATATAACTGAAAATCACTGAAAAAGAAAAATATCTCAATTTCTCAGTCTGCTTTTATAAAATCTATTTGATTTCTATTTATTAACATTGTATTTTTTCTTAAATTAATTTAGCCAGAAATATCACTTCCATGGGCAGAACGCCTATTATGAACTAATGTAATATGTATTCTAAATATACCTTATGACCCTTCATGGAAAAGTGGTAGTGGACATCCATGATTCTGTGTGCATTCATGTGTATAGCTAAGAAATAACACTGCAGAAAAATGAAAACTGCATTGTTGAAAAGGACAATCAATTAATTCCTGTTCAAGTTTACAGTTTCATGAGATACAACAAAATTAAAGTACTTGTTGATATAACCATAATAGAAATAGATGCTGAACATTCATTTAGTTAATCATAGAAATATTTAGAAAACAATTTCAATTGCAAAAAGGCTCCAAATAATCAAAAAGTACAACTTATTTTAAGTATAGAATATGCAATAATTTCAATACACCAAACAATTATACAATGAATATGGTCATTTAATCCTGTTTTAGGCCAAATCAATACTATGAAATATAACTGAAAATCACTGAAAAAGAAAAATACCTCAATTTCTCAGTCTGCTTTTATAAAATCTATTTGATTTCTATTTATTAACATTGTATTTTTTCTTAAAATTAATTTAGCCAGAAATATAAAATTACAATATTTATGAATAGAAATTAAATAAATTCAATAAAAGCAGTATATTTTTCTTCTCCAATAATAATCTTCAGTCATATTGTTAAATAAGAGATCAGTGAGATCTATTTTTGAAATGTAGCTTAATATCTAAATTAGGCCCTGAGGCATTAAACTAATGGAAAAATACAGGTGTGGGGAGTTTGATGGTCAGTCATTAAACTCTGGGTCAATCTGAGACCATGGCTCTCATTGGATGGTTTTAATCAGGTGACCAAAACAGTTCTGAAGTTGAACACTCTATCCTGATCTCTAACTCCCTGTCTAAGCCAAATGTGTAATGAAGTAAAAATCATCAATAAATAAAGGTAATATGTGCATATGAAATGGTGGCTGCATTGTCATTCCTCATCAATGAATACAAATAAGACTGGCAACTTGAAAGAGACATCAAAATAACCACGGCAACAAAACAAGACAGCTGTTGAAGAAAAAATGTGGTGAAGAATGAATTCAAGTGAGTTGAGGAGATGGGAGCTGACCAATCATAGAGTAAGACCCATCTTCATATAACCAGACTGATTGGAGCGTAAGGTTCATTTTGCTTACTTATAAATATAAGAAAGATCATAGACCAAGGCCCATAGCTAAGCAGACTAAAGGACAGCATGCAACAATATTTTATAGTAGTATTAATAATAATTATAATAATAATAATAATAATAATCATAAAACAGATTGTCAAATATTTTTTCAAAATCAAAATTTCAAAAACTTCTAAACAATTAACACTCAGAGTTTGTTCTCCATTGTTATTCTTTTTAAAGAAAATTTTGTAATATCAGCTGAAGTTGTAAAATCAAAGCATGTTAAATCAATAAATTATTATTTTCAACAACTAATGTTTTCCTTTTTCTAGGGTCATATTTTTTATCCCTGTAGGAAGAAATGGTAGAATTATGTCTAAGATGAAAATAGCAAACACTTATTGAATCATACATTGAATTAAGTTACAAATTTACTACAAACTGAAAATATTTACTTTTTATTTAGTAATATTCCTTAACTACTTTATCATTATTCAAAATATTTATTACTACAAGGGCTACAAAGCATTGCCTGGGTTATGGAAATTCCATATGATAAAACAGAAATGTGTTCCACAGGCCAGGTAAGTACAAAAACCTAGCCCTGACTGGAGTAGGGGGTATCCAAGCCTGCTTGGAGGCCCTGGAAGAGTGGGTTTCATATATCTTTATATATGTAGAAGAGTGGAGCCCCCATATCATATATGAAAGTTAATCCAGACCCATGTAACACAATCACATGTAATACCACTTGCCTAGTGGACAATAGTTGCTACCCAACTGGACTCTCAGTTAACTACTAACACAGTTTACTTGTATCTTGCTTCTGTTACTTGAATGTATATGTTTTTCTATCTACCTTTTTGTGTTCCCCCGTGTCTTTCTTTTGCCAGCATTACAACAATATTCCAGCAGTCAGAATAAATAAACAGTCAGGTAGGAGAAGCAAATCAACAAGTATGATGCCAGAATATTTTGAGAGGTTGACAGGGGTATCCATCAATTCAAGGGGAGATGTAAGGTTTTCTTTGTTTAATGGCACATCAAACTTTTTGGGTTATCTAATGCCAGAGTCATCCTTGTAGAAGAACAGTAGTGGTACTATTTAATCTATAACTGGGAGAATAAGGGGTTCATATCTTTCTCAAGGGTATGAGTTCAAAAGAGAAGGCAATAGCATGAGTGGAATTTGAACTGGCTTACTACAATGTTGCAGTCAAGCATGTTAGCCACTATGCTATGGGGACACCCCAAAATTTATGCTGTAAGAATTAGCACACAAAATTAGTTCTCATCCCATTCATCAGTGAGTGGTAGGGAATTTTCAGGAGTAGCTGGCCCTCTACCCCTTTAGAAATGGGGGTAGTCTACTGGTCACTTGTAACTGACAGGATAAAGTTATATGTAAAGTAGGATTTTGAAGGTATGATTAGCAAAATGGTTATCCTCATAGGGAATGGAATTGATGACCAAAGTTCAAACCCTAGATGAGGCAATTTGCAGCTCTAGTTGGTCTGTCTCTGTTTCCATCTCAAGGTCAGCAGTTTTTAACTGGTCAACAGTTTATTCTGAAAGCTTATATATATAAGTAATTGCTTTTTCTGCAATGCCATTCATTTGCTGCATTGATCATGGTGTGAGGATATTTCTATTTGGAATATCAAGACATTCCGGTTTTCAGTTCAGAGTTCATTTTAAATATAATCATTCTTGTTTACATAGTGCCACCTGTCAACAGATAACCTTAGCATCATGACATCATAATAAAGGGTTTTGTTGACAACTACTTGCTCTGGATAAACAATCAGTCAACTTTAATAAAATTGACTAACTGCCTACCTTGAGTAATTACTCATCTCACACGACTGGTTAATAGAAATAGTTAAAATAATGAGAACCAATTTAATGACTCAAGAACATGACATATAAGTTGCATTATCAACCAAATTGTCTTATTTGATAAGACCAGATAACATTCTGCTTAAGAGGATTTACTGACATGAAGAAAAGAAGATAGATTTAATTAACTTACTGTGTCTAGGGGTGGCACCTTCTTCTTCACCCTCTTCATTTTCAGGGTCTATATCCTCTGTAAATAATGAAAAGAAAACATTGATTATTGACAACAAAAATTTAAAATGTTTGAAACAAAAGGTAAGATATCAGTTCAGAGTCTGAAAGAAATTTACAATGCAATTTTTAGACAAAAAAAAAATGCAAAAGCAAATATCTTTGAAACATTATAATTCTAAAAATATAGTTTTAGGTCCAGCATAAAGTGAAGAGACCTGGAGAGGGATGGGTTCTGCCAGGTTATCCTTGCCCAAGACAAGTAGTACTTTTATGACTAAACCAGGTTATTTGACCAGTGATAAAGTGAAATAGAATTAAATGAAATTAAACAATCTTTGTTCTTTGCTCATTAATGTTTCTGGTTCCAATGCTCTAATTTCCAACATTATTATTATTATTATTATTATTATTATTATTATTATTATTATTATTATTATTTGTTTGTTTGTTATGCCTCCTTGGGCATCTCAACAAAAAAAAAAAATCTTTGCATAGAATGTATACACAATAAATACACTATCTATTAAATTCTGCTCGAGAATTCATCTGATATTTCTAAAAAATCCCCTCTTTTTTCTAAATATAACCAATTTAATCTTAATTTTTTTACACTATTTGTATTGATGTTTTTCTGATTAGGCAAAATATATTATTCTGTTAGCAAAAGAATCCATTTGGTTAATAGACTTAGATTTTGAAATCTGTCTTGACAGTAAATTTCTAGTTTGAGGAGAAATATTGAAAAAATGTTTTCCATAATTAGAAATTCTATTAATTATTTTGAAAATTTCGGTCAGATCACCTCTCATTATTTTTTCTGGAAAAGTAGTTAAACCTAATTTCTCTAATCTCTTGCTATAACAGTAATTTTTTACTTTTTTAAAATAATTTTTGTCAGTTCTTTGTATGCCATCAAATCTCAATATTACACTCTAATTTCCATGCCTCAACACCAGAGTCCTGGCCTTGCCTCCCTTGAAATAAAATTTCTAATCATGCAGCCAATCAATCCATTAGCCCTTGATACAATGAAAAAATAGATGATTTTCATTAAAGCCAACCCCTAGATTGCATTCCTTATTTACTTTTTTGATTTCCCTGTTGCTTAATTTATATTCAACTTTAATGTTTTTGGATCCAATATGTAGTGCTTTACATTTTTTTATATTAAATTTTAATTTCCAAATATCTTCCCAATATGACAGTTTATGTAGATTTGTGTTTTTTCTTTTGGCAATGGTGTAACAAGTAGTTTAACATCAGCAAATTGTTCTCTTTCTGATTTTATATCAATAGGTAAATTATTTATAAATATTAAAAACAACAAAGGTTCCAGTACTGAACTCTGAGGAACAATGAAGCGTATATTTTGCGTCTTAGAATAATTGTTACCAAATTTTTCTTTCATAAGTCTATTAAAAAGCATCTTATAGTATTTACTATTTGTTTTTTTTTTAGAAACACCTAAGTTTTTCCTTTTCACTAGTAAATGATAATGAGATATTGAATTAGATGCCGAGCTGAAATCCAAATATATAACTATCCACATTATCCCTTTCCATCAAATATTCATTTATAATATCAATACTTTCCAAACCATTAGATAATGTTGAATATTATTCAACTCCTGGCATGTTTGAGGTTTCTTTATGTAAACTCTTTCTTTAAGATAACTCCAATAGAAAAAAAATCTAGCAAATGTGATGGTAAGTTAATTTCCTTTTCACATTAAATTAACAGTAAGTAAAACGAAATGGTTGTTTCCAAAATAAAATTGAACAATCTTTGTTCAAGTTGTAAAAAGTTGACGACCTGCGTCAAGGGCGACCCGAAAGCTCCCTTTTCAATAGCTAATACACCAAGGTATAGTGGAGGGCGCTACTCCATTCCCTGGATTGCCCCACTTCACCCTTGATCCTTACCTTGTAATGGTGAGTGTTAAACAAGGTGGCATCAAGTACCATTTTTTTGAGTCTTTGGTATGACTCGACCTGGGATTGAACCCCGGTCTCCCGGACCATTTGCGAACACTCCACTCATTAAGCCAAAAAATCTCCCAAATTTTAATTAAATATCATTGAAAGAAAGAAAATTGATTATAAATAAAAAAGTTATTCTTTTTAAAATATAATTTTTTTTTAGTACAATGTTATAGTAAACTTTCTAGCTTTGTAGGTAGGTAAACCAATCTAGGAGAAGGAAAAACAGGGTATGTGTGGCTAGCAACTCTACCCTAGAAAATTTAGAATTAAAAAAATTTCAGTTTAAGAAATTTCACTAAGAAAAGATCTCTTTAAAACTCTTAACATCATGACACATTCACATATGATAATCAGACCAACAGCATCAGTATTTTCAAGGTTTCAAAACCTTACTAGTCATGTTTGAGTGAGTGAGTGAGTTTTGTTTATCATATCATATTTACCCAACACCTCCGCTCGGGCAGGATATGACACAAGGTCAATTTTTTTAAGCGGAGTTTAACAGGTTTGAATTCAGAGTTTTCCTTCTCCTAGACTAGTTGCCTCACCAAGGCTGAATAACCTAGTCTGCCCTACTATTTACCCATAATTGGATTCATACCTTTCCCAAGGGTATTAGTGCTATGTGATATGCAATCAGTCCAGGATTTGAACTCATGTCGCCGTGTCCAATTCCCGAAGATGACCATTACACCACGGGCACCTCCATTTTTAACTGCGACCTCGGACAGGAATGCTGAGTCTTGTAACCATATCCCCAGTAATCAATGCCTTCCTTAGTTGTTGTCTATCGTACCACGTTTTTGACCAAGTAAACCTCTGGCCGGCTTGGGTAGGAATTGAAACCGCTATCTTTTGACAATGCTCACCCGGAACTGTAGAGACTCAACGCCTCTATCTGCTGCGCCACGGGCCCCGAAGGAGTGAGTTTTGTTTATTGGCATATCAATCTCTGAGGGTCATTTAATGCCAAGAAAGGTTAGGTTGGTTTGTCTTCTATTTGGGTTTTAGGGCACGTTTTTATTTTGATAGTTCTTGATTATATTTGGCCAGATTTTGGTGAAAAGGTTGATTTGGTTAGATTTCAGTGAAAAGGTGAGGTTTTTTGGAAGACTCAAGATGTTCTCGAGTTTAGTTTGATTGGTTTTATGGCACAAGAACTCCTGCAGGCCACTCAATGCCAAACTTCGTTTATACACATATTAAACCTAAGATTTACAAATGAATACTTAATAGATAATATTCCAAATGAGCTAGAGCCCACCTTCTGCACACAAACTAATGGCTCCAAGCATCGCTGCTACACAACATCAATAATTCAACCCAACATGAACAATCTGCCTGCACACACAACTTGTAAGTGAATACATATGATTTGTAAACATTCTGCTGATAATATTTTCCAACAAGCTCGAGCCTATTTTTCTTCACAACCAAATGATTTCAAATATCTCTATCCAATACAAATTATTCTATTCACTTTTAATCATCTGTTTGCACACAGTCAAACAGTCTTGAACACTGCTATGTACCAGCAACAATTCAACATCTGTCATTTGTTTGCACACATTTAAATAAATATACAGGATATGTGAGAGATTAGTTTGTCAGTAATTTTGTCTTTACTTTTTAAGTGGATGGTTTGTAAGTAACATTTAAAAAAGGGATTGAACTCATTTGTTTGCACTCAGCTAAATGGTTTCAAGTCTTGTAGTTATTTGTTATACCTTCCAGATCAAGGCTGGCAACTATGCAGTCTGTGTCACTGTCCATGCTTTCTATTCTATATGATCTTTGTAGGGATTTTGTTGATTCCTGACCATTGGACTGTTTATCTATTCCTATAGGTGACTTGGTTCTTGATGGTGAAGAGACTGCATTGAATTTGGCTGGAGGCAGTTTAAATGTGCTTCCTTCTTTTTCCCTGATCACTTCTGTGTTCGTAAGTACTCTTCCAGCCTGGCCAATAGGGGCCTGTGCTTTTTGATTGTTGGTGTTGGATCTTTTTCAATTTCCATTTTAAATTTGTTTTTAGTTTCTATAGGGAGGTTTGGAGTTGATTTTTGAATTTTTTTTTTTCCTTGGAAGTTTATCTATGTCTACTTTTTGTACCTTATGTTTCAATTTTTTTTTTTTTTGGTAGGATTTGTTGTTTCATTTTCTGTTGCACTGTCTTTGGTATTTATTTTTTTATGAAGTCTCTTTTGGAGTTTTATGGTGTCTGTTTTGAGGTAGGTGGTTGTTTCATCAGAATAGTCTATGATTGTTTCAACAGGATCTATGTCCATTGGGCTGAATCTGTTGGATAATGGGATTGGTTTATTCATTAGGGTTTTTTGTTTAGTTTGGACTTTTTCTTTTCTTTGCTTAGGGTTTTTTTCCTGATTTTGGTTGTGTGACTCACAAATGTGTTCCTTGATTGTTACTTTTGTGATTGTTTTTAGTATTTCTATTAGATTTTTTAATTCATTAATCAGTTTGTTCAGTTCTTCCTGTTTTGATTTTGTATCTTCCTTTCCTTGTTTCCTTTTTTTGTTACATATGCATAACTGGGTTGTTTTTTTGTTTGTCCTACTATTTTTCTGGCCTCGGGGAATGAGATATTTCTTGTGTATTTTATTTCTGTAATTCTTTTTTCCACACTTCACATTCCTGTGAATATGCAGGGTGTTCTCATGTGCTGTTGATGCAGTTAAAGGGATTTTTACATTCTAATTCTGAGTGATTTGAGTTTCCACATTTTGCACATATTGGAAGTCTAGTGTATTTATCTTTAGGATGTCCATACTTTTGGCATTTTTTGCATCTTAGAGGGTTTTGTATATAAGTTTCTATTTTTGTATTTATGTAACCTATTTTAAAGCTGGTTGGAGTTGTGAGTTTATTAAATGTTAGTATGTATGTGTTTGTGTCTATGATTCTTGTTTCTTTGTGTATGGAGATTCTCCTCACATCTGTTACACTTTGTGGTTTAAGATGTAGTCTTATTTCTTCAAGGGAACATGATGCGTGGTCTGGGGATTTTATAACTCCTTTCAAGAAGTTTAGGGTTGGGTGAGGGTATGTTTTTATGTTTAGTTTTCCAAATTGTTTCCATTTTAGTATTTTATCTGATTATTTTTGATTTGTTATTTATATAATAATGGTGTTGTTCCTAGCTTTTTTGATATTGATTAGTTTATAGTGTGTTTCTATAGTTTTTTTGAGTTAGGAATGGGGATATTTTGGTGATTGGGGTTTCTTCTATTGATTCAAGTACAATGAATTGATAAAAGTTTTAATCCATTTCGTGTTCACTTTCTGATTCTGAGAGGGGTCTTTTTATTTTTTTTGTTTGGGTTATATTTTCATAAGCCATAAAGAAAGTCTGAATCTCATTGACTATGCTCCCCACCCACCATGGGGATGTGCCTAGGGGAAAACCCATTCACCTAGTAACATCAGGGCTACGTAGTCAATATACTCATGCTGGTGGTAGACAATTCAATTTTGTCCCTGGGATTTCATTCCCAAAATAATTACTCAACCAGGGACAGAAAGGAGTACAGGTCTTTCTTCAGCTTGATTGACCCTACAACCATCATCCTCTAATTTTTGCAAAAATCTGAAAGACGGCTGACATGACCAGTGGACTGATCGAATCGGGCCTCTTCGACCGCCCGTCTAGCCCACTAAGGGCCAAGGTGGAGTGTTGCAAGTCACGTGACATCTTTGGTTGCCAGATCAAGGACTGCTCAGCCACCAGGATCCCATCCTTAAGCATTATGGGTTGCCACTCACAGCCAACAGGTAGCCTCATGGTGTTACTCCTCTGCAGAGGTGCAGTCGGTGTATTCTACAGCCCCAGCTGACTGGACAGTAGTCATGTTTGAAATACTCATATTATGAACATATGCTCTTCTTAAGGTATAATGTAATAATTCTGAAACCTGGTCTAATTATATACAGTCTTTAAACAATTTTGGAATTTATTGAACTTTGAACAATTGTTGATACTTGAAAAAAAAAAAAAAAAAAGGAATCAAATTGATAACCTCACTCTGTGATAATGGTTATCAATATACCATTACAACTGATTTGCGAGTTCAATCCTCACTAGATGTCTAATACTTGTTGTTATGTGTTAAAACTAAGTAATTAAAGCCCTCCATTCAAGGAAATATTGAAGATATATACACTGGATAATATTGGCATCAGTAAATTTTATAGGAATGAATTCGATATCTCTCTGCATTTAAAAACTCATTATATATCTTGTAAAAATATTTTTATTGTTATAAATTCAATTTCCATGTTTTAAAATTTGAAGATGACCTTTTTTACATTCAATTTGAGGGAGTCCTTGTGGTGTAAGGGTGAAAGGGCTGGACTGGAGGGTCAAAGTAAGTGAGTTCAAACTCCAGTCACACTATTACGTTCACTTTCAGATTAATACCCTTAGGAAAGTATTGAACCCTCTTATCCTCACAGCTTTAGGTTAAATAGTATCACTGCTGTTCTTTGACAAGGATGATTTTGGCATTAAATAACACACAAAGGTTGATATGCCATTAAATAAACTAAACTAATACTTTTTATTAATTTGAAGTTAAAATTATAAAAGATTTGAAGTTTAACTATTTGTTGAATTTGAAGTTTAATTTCAAACATTTAAAAAATGTTCTTTTTAAATTTGAATTTTTAATTTTTTTTAATTTGAAGTTTAATTTCAAATTAAAAATGTTTTTTTAAATGTTGAAGTTAAACATTTTAAAATCCAAGTTAAAAGTGAGGAAATTACTCTGCATTCATTCAGGTTTCCAATAAATGAAAATGAATAAAAATTTAAAAAAAAACCAGTTTTGTGACACTAGACATATCTCTAGGACTGAGAACCTTCTCATTATTATAAGTGGTAGGATCAGTGGCATACCCTGATGGCTGCAGAAAATTATGAATATTTGTATTAGTGGCTATTCAAAATGAATACTGGTAATCCCCAACAAAAAAATTGTTATCAACACGCTAATAATCTTGGGAAAGGCATGAATTTAAATCTCCTAGCAGTCTGATAACTAAAAATAAAAATTCAAAAATAGATTCAAGTATTTGATATCTAGAAATCCAAACTATGTGTGTTGAGTAGGAGTTTCTCTGTGTAGCATGGGGGATTTACACTACATAATTTTGGCACATAGTTAATAACATTTACATGAATAACACCAGCCACAATAAAATTGACCCACGAATGTTTCTAAGTGTTTTCAACTAATTTTGTAGTACTGATTTCAAAGATGACGTCCATTTTTATCCATCTTGTATAATTTTTGCATGACAGAAATACTATATATCTTGTAAAATCTGTGATGAAAATGTAGAGATGTTCATGGCCTTGGTCCTTCTGGATTATATAATAAAATGAAATAGAATGTCGTCTGAATTTTGGAATGAAAACAAGGACTACTTTTTTGGTGTGCAAAATTTTCTGTTTTTGCTTTGATTTGATGATTCATTGTGGTTTTCAGGATTTAATATTTTTTAGTGTGGTTTATAAGGTATTTGAGATATGGCAATGAATTGGAGTATTGCTGTAACTTTTTTTTCGAAGAATGTTATACACTTTACTTGTTGAAAAGAATATCACTTTAAAAAATACAGTATGAGATTTCTCAAAATTTGGGAATTTGTTTAAGAATTTTCTGAAACATCTTATCAAATTTTAACACTTTTCTCTTATTGAGATATAGAAACTTATCTGAATTTTTTGATAAAATTTCAAAGACTATTGAATTTTCTAAGGTTATTGAATTGATTTTATTGTATGAATTATGTATCGAAATGCTTAGTTATTTTTCTCATGTATGCTTTTTTGTGAAATAAAATCCTTTATCTAATTAATAAGATTCTCAGAAAACTCTGAACTTGCATATATGAATTCATCTTTCAATTTTCACTTCATGATTTCAGAAAAAATGAAAAAACATTACTGATTTAGTGAAAAAGTTATATTTTCTTTAACATAAATAGTATTTTCCCCAAATATATTGTGGCTTTCTGTAGCAAAATATACAGACATGGTGAACAAAAATGAATTGTCAGAAAGAAGTTAAAATATTTTGAGGCAAGAATGTTTTACAGTAGGTCATTTAAGATGATTTAACTCTTTTCACTTTCACTGCGACACCAGTATTCCAGTGAAATTTCATGTTCACTTTATCCCTTAAAATGTCATACTCCAAGTATAATCTTGCATATCCAAAACTTAACAAAAAAACCCCCAAAAACACAAAAAAAAACAAACTTGGTAATAAAACGATGGAGCTTACAAGGTGCATACAATAAGTTTTCGCACGGGCATTTAAAATTGTCGTAGACTCTTGAAAATTCAGTATGATATTGCTATACATCTTATGAGATGACTGACCAATTTTTATGATTTCACTTCCAAATGAACAGCTACAGCAGCAATTGGAATACACCCTACTAAAGCCTGATTGTCACAGCTGGTGAAATTCAAAAATGCAATCTGACACTTTAGAAAAACAATATGCAATAAAATTCTATTTTAAACTTGGAAAAAATGCCAAAGAAACTTATGGAATGCTTCACACTGCTTTTCGACCATCTTGCATGAATCTAGCATCAGTTTTTGAGTGGCATAAGAGATTCAAGGAAGGCAAGGAGTCTCTGAGGGATGATGAGAGGTGTGGGAGGAGTAAGGAAGTCAATACACCAGAGTTGATTGGCCAAAGGGTTAGGGTTAGGGTTAGGACTACTATGTTGAGGCTTTAAGGGAGTACAGGAAGAGATACCATCAGAAGAGGCCAGCACTCTTGAAATTGGGTCAGTGGCATTTCCACCAGGACAATGCACCAGTCCACAATTCCATCCTTGTCACAGACTATTTGACCAAGATGGGCATCAAGACAGTTCCTTAGCGTCCCTATAGTCCAGACCTTGCTCTCTGTGATTTTTGGTTATTCCCTAAGTACAGAGGCTGTCGTTATGAGATGATTGAAGAGATGAAAGTGGCTGTGATGAAGGTCATTGACACGGTCCCACAAGAGGACTTCCATGGGGCCTTCCAGAGGTTGTTGGAATGGTACAACAAGTACATTGCAGCCGGAGGAGATTACTTCGAAGGGGACTAGAGTTTCATGTTGGTACTATCAATAAAAGTGCCCATATGAAAAAAGTCTGGCAACTTATCGTATGCACCTCATATTTGTAAAAGACTAATAGAACAAAGTTTAAAAAAAAAAAAAAATTATTGCTAAGCAATTTCAATCCAACTAGGTATTGAAAGGGTTAAAAGGTTTTAAAGTGATATTTTTTTTCAATTTTTTTGCTGAAAAATCCAGAAGTAGGAGTTACTGAAAAATTGGAAGATACAGCAAGAAAAGCTTTATGTCATCTCCTGTAGATCACTTTGGTTGAAACTTGAAGTCCTTAAAAACAAGAATAAGTAACCAGTCTGGGTGGAATTAGAAGAAACTTACCGGCTTGTGTGATCCAGTCTAAGTAGCCTCTGAGGTCTTCTTCAATTTGTTGTTTCTCTCTTAATTTTTGAAAATCTCCTCTTGCTTTGGCTTTTTCCCTTTCTTTGGAAAATTCTCTACAAGTTGGAAAAAAAAAATTACAATAAGGAAAGAAGAATGAAGGGAATTTTTGTTGTTGTGATTTTATATTTAGCAATACATATAATGTTTCACTTCTTATTAACAACTTTAGAAAAGGCATGAATCCATCATTCTTTCTAGTGATGGGTAAATACAGGGTGGAAAAAAAGTCGAATTGAATCCCTTTTCAGGAAAAAAAGTAAAGAAATTATATTTATCTTGATGCTTGGAAATTACTTTCAACTAATTGTGTAATAGAATATCCCCAAAATTCCTGTTTTATTTATTAACATTTTTCTCTTATTTTTTTGTTAGTTTTTAATTTTTTTTATAGATCTAATTTACTGATTTGTGTATATGCATTTCTGTCTCTGTTTGTGTACATTACATGTATGTGTAAATACGTTTCTGTCTATGTATGAGTGTATATATGTTTCTTTCTATGTATGTGTGTATATATGTTTCTGTCTATGTATTTGTACATGTCTGTAAGTTTATATGCATTTCTGTGTATGTGTACATGCCTGTATGTTTGTATGTGTATATGCATTTCTGTCTATGTTGGTTGGTTGGTTTTGTTTTACAGCGTATTGACCCTTTTCAGGTCATTTAATACCAAAATAAATTTTAAACAATTCAGTTTAGTATCAATATAGTTTTTTGTTTACAAACAGTTAAATGTCAAAACAGTTCTGTTAAATGTTAAAAACAGTTATATTTGAAACAATTCAATTTAGCATAAGTACATAGTTTAGTTCTATTTGACCCATAGATATGACCCTATCAGGTGCTACCACTCTGGATCAGAGTGGATCTGGGAGTGATGGTAATGAAGGGGTACTCTACATTCTCAAAGCTCCCGTATTACTGGACCTCACCAGATTGTTTAGTGGCATATATCCAGGACACTCATTTAGGGGGTCTTACCCCTCTGCAGAGAAGTAGTCGGTGTATTCTACAGCCCCACCTGACTAGGCAATTGTGTGTATGTGTTTCTGTCTATCTATGTGTATCTGTGTTTCTTTCTACATTTGTGTACATGCATTTCTGTTTAAGTATGTCTATATGCCTGTATGTGTATATGTGTTTCTCTCTATGTATGTTGGTTTGGTTGAATTTTACAGCATATCAAACATTGTAAGTTATTTAATGCCAAATTTAGTTTATTCATATGTATTAGATGTATATGATTTGTAAATATAAGTTAACAAAGTTAAATCATTTCAAGTATTGCTATGTATCACTAACAATTCAATTAAACAGTCATTTGTTTATACACAGTTAAATGATCAAACAGTTCAATTTCAAACAATTCCATTTAGCATAAGTCATTTGTTTACATTCAGTTTAAATGTCAAACTTCTATTTGACCCATAGATATGACCCTATCAGGTGCTACCACTCTGAGCCAGAGTGGACCTGGGAGCAATGGCAATGAAAGGGCACTCTGTATTCCCCAAAGCTCCAGCATTACTGAAGCCTCACCATCAGATTATTTAATGTCTTAGAATGGTTGTCATACCAAATCCAAAGAGCCCAGTCTGCCCTACTATTTACCCATAAGGAAGAGGATATCTAAGCAAAGTAAAGCTGATTTAAATTAGACTGTTTGTCATACCAAGGCTAAAGAGTTCAGTCTGCCCTATTATTTACTGGGGGAACAAGATATTTAAGTGGAGCAAAGCTGTTTTAAATTCAAAGTTTTCCTTCTCTTAGACTAGTTGTCATACCAAGGGTAAAGAGCCAAATCTGCTGTACTATTTACCCACTCATGGGGGAAGAAGATATGGATTAATGCTTTTCCCAAGGGCATTCACCCCAAGCAGGACATAAACAGTGCATTGCATTACTGATTAATTTTAATGGCATGTCAACCCAGGTAGGCTTATTTTATGCCTAGAGGTTAGGATATCACATTTATGGTATGGTTATATTTATATTTTTTGTCTAGTTTCTTAAGAGTCTTTTCACACACAGTTATATGATATCAAGTATTTCTATCTAATACCAATAATTTATACACAGTTATGTGGTTTCAAGTAAATTTATCTGATATTCATACACAATTACATGGCTTCAAGTATTCCTGTTAGATATGAATAATTTATACACAAATAATTATTTCAATTTAAATCTGATCATTTGTTTGCACAGTAATATAGTTTCAAGTAACTAATAATAATAATTCCTAAAAACAATTATAATTTCAAGTAACTATTTTAATACAAATTATTTAGTTATATGGTACAAAGTATTATTTAATATGAATAATTTTCTAACAGATCTATATGACCCATATATAGGATCCTAACAGGTATTGCTACCACTCCAAGTCAGAGTGGACTTGAAAATAATGACAATAAAAGGCACTCCATACTCCCCAAATCTCCAGTAATGAAGCTTCCCCATTAAATACAGTTCAGTGGAGGTTTTACCTCTTTGCAAGCAATACAATCAGTATATTCTAAGCCCTACCAACAAGAGAAACACCCTATTATTATATCTTTTAATCTTGTAGTAAACCACCTATTAGGTGTTAATGGCCTAACAGTTTATGGAGACATAAATGGCATCATCAAATCTAATTCAAACTTTAGTTCATATAGTTCATTTTGATTACAGGGATTACCTTTCTACAAGTCATACTTGGTTGGTTGGTTGTTTTGTTTTATGGCATATCAACGCTTTTCAGGTCATTTAATGCTGAATTAAGTCATTTTGATAAAAGTTTCAAAGAATTCAGTTTAGTATAAGTACAGTTTTTTTGTTTACACACAGTAAAATGTCAAAACAGTTCTATTTCAAACAATTCAATTTAGCATAAATATGCAGTTTAAATACAGTTAAATGTGAAAACAGTTAATTTTAAACAATCAGTTTAGTGTAATTACAGTTTAGTTCTATTTAACCCATAGATAGGACCCTTTTAGGTGCAACCACTCCAGGCCAGAGTGAACATGGAAGCAATGGCAATGAAGGGGTATACCACATTCCCCAAAGCTCCAGCATTACTGGGGGGGAGGGGTGTCTTTGTGGTATAAAGTATCAGTACTACTGTATAGTTGCAACATTTGGACTCTAACAAACCACCTGGAGAAAAGGCTAGATGGGAACCACACAAGGATGCTGCATGCGGTTTTGAACAAATCCTGGAACCAGCAGCCTACAAAATAGCAATTGTATGGCCATTTAACTCCAATCACACAAACAACCTACGAAAGGTGAGCAAGACGTGCTGAGCGCTGCTGGAAAAGCAGGGATGAACTCATAAGCAATGTTCTTCAATGGACTCCTACACATGGACACACCAATGCTGACTGACTAGCAAAAACTTACATCAGTTCTGTGCAGACACTGGGTCCCATCAAGAGGACTCACTAAGTGCAATGACTAGGAGGGATTGATGGCAAGAGAGAGTCAAAAGAATCTGTGCTATTCAACAGAAATTGATGATTGGAGGAAATTGTAGTATTTTCTATTCAAGTGACATGATGTGACAGCAGCCATGAAAATCACCAGTAGATAATTCTATAAACAGCTGTGTTTGGAAACAATTTTTATTAAATGCATTTACATGTATTTACTGTGCTTATTTAAGTCTAGCCCAAGGCCACAATTAATGACTGAACTGTAATAATAATGGACTCAACAATGAATTTCCAAGTGGGTTTATCAAACATTCTGGTAGCCAACTCCTGGACTTCAATATCAGAATCTCTCGCAATGACATTTGATATGATAGCTTACAGCCTCTCATGTTAGAAATTGTGATTACTAGAGAAATAAAGAGGAGACAATTTCCTTGGACATTTGCTGACAAAGGCCAGCAAATCTCACTCCTTTTTAGTGAACAAAATCTGATATATGTGACAAAGTCTTATAGACTTTCTTAGGGTTTTATGATGCTTATCTTGCAATAACTAAGGCTCTTTCAAAAAGAACTATCCAGTTTATTATTTTATATTATAGTGAAACACGAAGATTCATCTAAACAACAAAGACAATTTAATGAAAGCTGATATGATAGCTACCACTGTATAATCATTCACATCTATGGATTTAGTAAACTACAATTGAAACCTGTCCAATCAATGTATGACAATGACATTTGATAAGACAGTTTATGGCCTCTCCTGCTAGTTAGAGATTGTGATCCCCAGAAGACTAATGGGCAGACAACTTCATAGGACACTAGATAATAATGACCAGCAAATCTCACTCTCCTTTGGTAAACAATATTTGATATACATCACAGGCACTTTTCACTCTCTCAGATTTTTTATGCTGTCTCCAGCTGATATTTTGGGCTGATAAAGAGGTGTAAGTTCTATAGAATTGGATAAGAACATTATTATCATTTCAAAATTTACCATGATTTTTTCATTATTATTATTAAGATCTTAAATATACTTACCCACTGAGGACACCAAGTACAAGATTGAGGACAAAGAATGACCCAATGATGATCAAGCTGATGAAATAGATCCAAGGCCAGCTATTACCCATAGCGTCATTGATCTAAAGGTGTGAGGAAGAAAGAAAAATAGTTACAGCATTAGGAAATTTAAATAAAAAGGAGGCAATAAGTATGCAAATGCCAAGATGGTTAGTTTTATAGCATGTCAACCTTTGCTGGAGTATTTCATGCTTAAGCAAATTTATCAATCATGGTCTCCATACTGTACAATAATATATCTCCACAATTATTTTAAACAGGTAAACATTTTATCATCTCAAACAGATCAATTTGAACCATAGATGAGACCCAAGCAGGTATTACTACTCAAGGTCAGAGTGGGCCTGTGAATAATGGCAACAAAAGGATAACTTCACACTCCCCAAAATTCCAAAATTGTGCTTTACCATTGAAGGCATTTTAATGTCATACCCATGACAAACTTTTTTTTTAGAGGGGGAGAGATCTTATTCCTCTACAGAGGTAGCAGTTGAAGTATTCTAGGCTTTTTTCTTTAGCAAGATGGAGTAAAAAAAGCAAAAAAACAAAGTGAGCCTGTTTCTTGGGATTCTAATGATATTAATAATGATGATGACTGAATACAAGAAGGCTTATGATACGGTCCTGCAAACATGGATAATAGAGTGTTTGAAAATATAGAAGATATCTGACAAAATCATAAACTTTATCATGAATACCATGGAAAACTGGAAGGTAGAATTGATAGAAATTCAAACCCTAACAGAGGTAAAAATCCAAAGAGGCATCTTCAAGGGAGACAAGCTATCTTGCCATTGCTATTCATTATAGTGTTGGGTTAGTAAAATTATAATTCCTGAGTATGGAGTGAGTGAGGGAGAGGCTCACTGTGACTGGATATACTAATCACGTGATGAGCCCAGAAATCTTGGTGCAAAACTCCCAAATCCAGTCAGACAGATTCCACCAGATGTTTCCTGAGGCAGGGACATTAAAAGCTCTCAGAAAGACAACCCTAAGATACCAGATATCTTCTTCAGCATGCCAGTAAGTCCCTTAAACTTAACTTTATACACAGGGAGGACTGTATATTGTTATTAATTGTTTCACGTGTTGATTAATGAATCATTAGTATTAATTCTTTTATTTGTTGCTGTTAGCCTTAGAATAAACACTATACTAACACAATAATAGTAATGATGCCACTCAACCACGTACTTAGGAAATGTATAGGCAGTAGGGGCTAAAAATTTTTCCAAATCACAAAAAAAGATTAATCGCCTTATATATATGGATGACAAAGGTATAGGCAAAAAATGAAAAAGAACTGGAGACTTTGATACAAACAATAAGAATATATAGTCAGGATATAGGGATGGAATTTGGCACTGAAAAATATGTCATGCTGATAAAGAAAAGTGAATAAAGAGAATCAGCTGAAGGAATAGAACTACAAAATTAAGAAAATGTTAGGATGCTTGGTGAGAAGGAAACTACAAGTAATACATCACTCAATAAGTCCTGGGCCTAACTAATAAAACAACAACTTTTATGCAAAAATTCAATTTTATTCATAGTTTCCTTCTAGGATAATACACTGATTCCAATGCTTCCCTAACAATTCGATGCCTTTTTTGTAGAACAATTTGTCTTTGGTCTCAAAATACACCTCAGTTTCTGATATCACTTTTTCATTGGAGCCAAATCTCTTTCCTTGGAGCATTATTTTGAGGTCTGCAAACAGCCAGTAGTTGCTGGGGGCCAAATCTAGAGAATAGGGTGGGTGTGGAACCAATTCAAAGTGCAATTCATGTAGTTTTGCCATCATTGTAATTGAATTATGATATGGTACATTGTCTTGGTGAAAGAGCACTTTTTTCTTCTTCATTTGTGGCTGTTTTTTGGCAATTTCTTCCTTCAAACACACCAATAATGTTATATAATATTCACTATTGCTGGTTCTTCCTTTCTCAAGGTAATCAATGGACAAAATACCTTGCACATTGAAAAATATGGAGGCCAAACCTTGCCTGCTGATGTTTGTGTCATTGGTCGCTTTGGATGGCTTTCACCTGCTGCTGTACACTTAGCTGACTGCCGATTTGACTCTGGAGTGAAGTGGTGGATCCATGTTTCATCCATTGTCACATATTTATGCAAAACTCCTTTTTGTTGCGTTGAAACAGTTGCAAACAATGCTCTGAATTGTTGATACATGGTTGTTTTTGATCGACTGTGAGCAAACACAACACCCACTTTGAACACAGCTTTCTTGTTGACAAATGTTCATGCAAAATGATGAATATACTGCCTTCTGATATCTTCCTCTGCTATCCCATGCAACTTCAATTTATGATCAGCTAAAACAAGTTTGTGGAGTTTTTTGGTATTTTCTGGGATAACTGCCGAATTTAGACGATCTGAGCATTCAGCATCATTTGTGTCTGTACAACTGCACCTAAAGTCGGCATACTACTTCTTAACCATTGTTTCCAACAGAGCAGAGTCTGAATAACACTTACCAAGCCATTGCTTTGCTTGAACAGTATTTCCCCCATGAGAAAGCAATGCTTTATCAAGACATGAAAATTCAGATTTTTCCATTGTTCTAAAAATTTGCAACAGTAAGTTGGCGACCTTAGTTGAGGGCAACCAGGAAGCTCCCTTTTCAATAGCTACTACACCAAGGTGTAGGGGAGGGTGCTACTCCTTTCCCTGGATTGCTCCACTTTACCCTTGATACGTACCTTATATTGATGAGTGCTAAGCAAGGAGGTATCAAGTATCATTTTTAAAGTCTTTGGTATGACGCAACCTGGGATTGAACCCAGGTCTTCTGGACTATTGGTGAACACTCTGACCACTAGGACTTGCAATTTGTAAACTAATAATCTGATTGGGCTCAAATCTTGAGATATGCCATTTGAAGGTTAGTACTTTATCATATGGTTTTTTATTTGTGGTGCCATCAATATGTCAGGGCTGGTACTTATTGAGTGATGTGTTACAAGGGAATGATGGAAGTGGACACCCTCAAAAAAGTGGAGATGAAGGAAAAAAATAAGGAAAAAGTTCCTCAGAACAACAACAAAGCTTTTTGAAACCAAGCTCTGCAGCAGAAATCTCATCAAAAGGATAAACACCTGAGCAATCCTTGAGAGATACTTGGGACCATTCTTAAAATAGATAAGGGAAGAAACTCAGACAAATGGACCAAAGGGCAAGAAAATTGACGATGTTGCACAAGGCATCAGAGAAAGGACATAGATTATATGTGTTAAGAAAAGAAGGAGGAAGAGGACTCACTAGCATTGAAGATTGGATAGATGCATCAGTACAAGGACTCAAGGACTATATTAAGAAGAGCAAAGAAAAATTAACTAAAACTGCCAATCGCAGCAGTAGCAATGTAAGTAAAAATAGAAAAACAATATAAACTAGGAAACAGATATGGAAAAAACAACTGTATGGATATTTCAAGCAACCAACTTGCGAGATTGCACATGAGAAGATAAGGACATGACTTAGAAATGGAAATCTTATGAGAGAAACTGAAGCCCTTCTAATAGCAGCACAAAACAAAGACATAAGGGCCAATTATGTTAAAATGAAAATCAATAATATATAACAGAATAGCAATAGTAGGTTATGCTGACAAAGAAAAAAATAATTAATCACATAATAAGTAAATACAGAAAATTAGCACAAAATGAGTGCAAGACCAAACATGACTGGGTCGGAAAGGTGATCCACTGGGAACTGTGCAAGAGATTGAATTTTGAACGTACTACCAAATGGTATATGCACAAACCAGAATCTATCTTAGATAATGATATACATAAAATTCTCTGAGATTTTGAGATACAGACAGATTACCTAATCCTGCCCAGAAAACCAGAGTGAAAATAAAAAAGAATAAAAATTAGACAAATACTTGGACTTTGTCAGAGAACTAAAAACGCAGTGGAACATAAAGGTGACAGTGATACCTATCATAGTTGGTGTGCTTGGAACAGTCCCCAAATGATTGGAAAGGGGATTGGAACAGCTGGAAATTAGAAGAAGAATCAAGACCATTCAGACTACAGCATTGTTGAGATCAGCCACAATACTAAGAAGCGCCCAGGAGACATGAGGAGACTTGCTGTCACTCAGACTCCAGTGCAAGACCATCAGCTAATGCTGGTGAGAAAAACTCACAAAGAGTAATATAATAATTTGTATACAAATATTGCTTCAACTTATGATTCTTAATACAAATACTTTGCACAGTTATATGGTTTCAAGTATTCCTATCAAATAGTAATAATTTTCAAACATCTATCTGATCAATAGATGAAATTCTAACAGGTACTCCAGGTCAGAGGAGTCTTGAGTATGATGGCAACAGAGAGCTGATTCCATACTCCATAGAGCATCTGAACTTGAACCTCATCACCTGATACAGTTTAGAGTCATAACCAGGACGCTAATAAGAAATTAATTTTTTTTTTAAATGAATAATAAGAAACTTACATTATAAAGAACTCCAGTCCATCCCTCCATAGTGATGCACTGGAACACTGTGAGCATTGCCAAGCCAAAGTTGTCAAAGTTAGTAATACCATCATTTGGACCTATCCAATATTTTCTGCATTCCTCGGTTCCATTAGGGCAAACGAAGCCTGTACCACAAGGGTGTGGTTTCTGTGACGCTATTTTACCTAGAATTAAAAAAAGCAAAACATTTCTTATTTTAAAAAAGTTATTTTTAAAATTCTTTTCCATTCAGATAGGCATATGCATGAACTTTTATGAAAAAGTTAAAAATATGATGAAAAATGCTTAAAATTTGTACAAATTTTACAAAATTGGTACAAATTTTATGAAAATCTTTGTACGGTTCATTAAGAAAAGGATTAAATAAAATCATGATATATTTCATTTATATTTACATTCAATAGGATCAAAGACATTTTGTTTTGAAAAGTTTATCAAACAGTATGACCAAAAAGTTAAATATGAAGAAAAATGCTTGAAATTTGTACCAATTTTACAAAAATCTTAGTACAGTTCTTTTAGAAAAGACTTGTGTGTCACATAGTTAGGATTAGATTCACTAGCAAAACTATCAAACATCTTTGTTTAAAACCTCTATCATCTTATTATAAAAAAGACTATGAATTGTTGCCTATACTTAGTCTTTTATTAGTATCAGATGTGACCTTACTTCACTTACAAGTCATAGCAAAATAACACTCAGCCTAAATTATTGGGCTTATACTTTCAAAGGATTAAGAGAAACTGAAGATATTTTTCTAAGCAGTAAATTAAATATAATTGAAGGAAATTAAAAATACAGTTTTTGATTAGTATTTCTTTCACCTTAATTTTAGTTGTTTTTCTGTACAATGTGTTAATTAGTATGGCTGAGAGATAAAGAATGGTCTCCAGGTAAGATTCAAACTTATATTTCTTTTACCATGAGAAGTCTGCCTATATAATATAGTTGAATCTCTTTTAGAGAAGCCTGTATATTTAAATCAGGTGAATTTCTTTTAAAGCCTGTCAATATAAAGTAGTTGAATCACTGTAAGAGAAGCCTGCCTATATAAAACCACAGGTTTACTAATTGAGCTCCCCAAACTGTTATTGGCATAAGGTGAAATCCAATCTGGAATTCATCCTCTATCTTCCCCCAAACACTTGGTGTTCTGTTTGTTACTCTTTTTACTTACATTAGTAGTATTAGTGGTGGTATTATTCTCTTAAAATTATTTTTTATGATATGAAACATTATCAACTAATATTAATTTCTTGTTACTATTTCTTTATTCTAAACAGGAGTTGCTTTCAACTGCTCAGAACAGAAGTCTACGGTAACAAGTAAACTTCTTCACAAAACTGATTTTGTCCCAGAGAATGACAAAATGCTATACAACTTGGCATTAATGCTGCCAGAACAAGGTTGAAAATACCATCAGATTGCCTTGAGGACATCAGCTCCTGCTTTTTGTCACTGTTACTTTGCCATGCTAGTAGGGGTTTTGAATTCAGTATTCCTTCTAGACAGGTAGCCTTGCCAAGGCTAAAAAGTCTAGTCTACTATACTATTTATCCATAGCTGGGATGAAAAGAAATGGATTCATAGCTTTCCCAGGGGCATTAGAGCAAACAGCCTAGCATAGGATTTAAACATAGCTTGCTGAGTCTATTTTTTATGACAATAACCATTATGTCCTAAACCTTCTCAAAGAAATTAGTCATTTTCAAACATATCAGACCTAAATACGTAAAAAAAGACTATTTTCCATTGAAATTTCTGTTTTCCAATGATCTGAATCTTAACCAAAATGGCTGACAATGTTTCCTCAAAGAAACGAAATTAAAATATCAAGGTTTCTTAAACCTAAAAAGATCCTAGCTCGTTAAGTTCTTTAAATAAAATAAACTGATTCATTTTTTTATCCTCAAGAGTAAACATTTTATTCTAGTGCAGTGTTATTGTTAGATTGTCTTTTGAATTGCTTTATGGGATGCAGCAGTTAATGAAATAAAAAGAAAATTTTATATAAAGAACACCAGAGAATTACAAAACATTCGGAAAAAAAATAAATAAAAGAAATAGTCCTGAAAAGTTAATGAATGTTATTAGGGTATATCAAAAGTATTCTCCTTTTTTTACAGACCTACACTTCAAAACTTATTTCATGTGCACAAAGTCTATCAATAACTTCCCTATCTTACCAATCTCATTACCATATATATGCATATATCATACCATTATCATTATTATATATAGATACATATGTAATATTGGTATTATATATATATATATATATATATATATATATATATATATATATATATATATATATATATCATGTCATGCTGCTAGCACAATTTTCCCTGACTCTCTCTGGCCATTTGTCTATCAGCCATCACTTCTGACAGGTCTTCTAGACCACATCCTGTGTCCATACAGAGCTATTGTAGATAGGTTCTAGTTGGTTGTCCAACATTTGCACCGCCATGTGAAGGGGTTCACAGAAGAATGTTGCTTATGAGTTTGTTCTTACTCCTCCAGCAGTGTCCTGCATGTCTTATCTGTCTTATTTGAATGGTTTTAGAGATGGAAGGTAGATGGTCATGCAGATGCTGCTTTAGGGGGTGTTGCTTCCCGGATTTGTTCAATAGGACTCATAGCACTCCATTGCAGTTTCCAACTAGCTTTTTCTCTATATGCTTAGTCAGCGTCCATGTGGTGCATCTGGTAGTATGGACACGACCACTGCTTGGAAAAAAAATGTTTTATTTTATCGTATAAGTTTGACTTCTATATGATTGATAGTAGTCTATGCCTTCAATAGTTGTTTATTGATGTCCTTTTCTGTAGATGAGACACTGCTTCCAAGGTAGTTGAATTTATCCACTAAATTCAGAGAGCCACCATTTAGTGAGGAGATGTCTCCTTTTTTATTAAAACACATGTACACTGTTTTGCCTGCATTGACATGAAGGCCAATGCAACCTGCTGCCTTCTCCAGACTCTGCAGCAGGGATTTGGCTTAGGTAGGTGTATTTGCCAGGAGTGCTATGTCATCTGCATGATCTGCATCTGTAATAGTTTTGTGTGGAGTATTGTCTGCTTCTTGCCTTTTTAGTGTAAAACCATTTTCTTTCATTTGATCTATCGACCATCTAAGTACATAGTCTAGGCAGATTATGAAAAGATGTGGGGCTAATGTATCCCCTTGAAGAACACTAGCAACAATGTCAAAGAAGTCTGTATCTCTATCAAGTGAGTGAACTTTTACTATCATATTTTAATAGAACATCATTATGGCTGTGACAGTTTCTTTGGGGAGACCATAGGCTAGAAATATTTGCTCCATCTTCCCTCTGTGTATGGAATCAAATGTCTTTGAGAAATCTACAAATAAGAGTGTTGTCTTGAGTTTTTTTTGCACAAACTCCTAAGATTCAATGGATTGTCAGAATCTGTGATGTTGTGGAAATGATATAAATATCATTTGATATATATATATATATATATATATATATATTATCATAAATATGAAGAAGTACTAAAAAGTTCCAGGCCTGGATAAAAATTCATCTATGCCATTTAATTTACATATTTATCTTAAAGTTTAAAACATGAAATATTGTTTCTCAAGTTTATTTAACCCTTCTCCTAAAATTCAATACGCATTTAAAAAAGAAAAAAATAAGTCATTCTATTCTTGGAGTGGCTGAGAACTTTTCAGCCACTCCACATACTATTCAGCTGTTCCTTTTTGTTTCAGATAGTGGAGAAGTGTATGAAAAGAAATAATTTGTGATATTTACTTACCAGTTTGAAGACTGAAACAAGTCTCATGCATTTTCCCTGAGAACAGCTCTAAGCCAACGATAGCGTAGATGATAATGACAAATATAACGAGTAATGCTATGTGTAGCAAAGGCACCATTGCTCGAAGAATTGAGTTCAAAACTACTTGTAAACCTGAAAAATAAAAAAAAAGAATTATTAATATCATGTTTTAGTAGAAAAAAAATTGTGTTGTATTAATCTTCCATGTGGAGCACAGATTTATAGTCAGGTCATGTTCAACACATTGGTTCCTGCAAGATCACCAAAGTTAAGTCTGCTCATTACTAAGATTTGGTTTATTTGTTCAATGAAATATCAACTTCTTATGGGTTATTTAATGCAGAAATTTGATTTGTTTGTAAAGGTTTGATGATAATTGAGAAGAGAAAGAATCAGAAGTGATGAAAGAGAGAGGAAAAGAAGAGAAGAGAGAGAAAGGTTTGCTTTGCTTTGGTTTGGTTTATTTGTTTAATGGCATATCAACTCCTTATGGGTTATTTGATTCAGGAATTGTATTCATTTGTAAATATTTTATTGTAACCATAACTATATTTTCAGTGTTTCATTGAATTTTTTTAATTGCATGTTTTTTATTTGTCCATAAGTTTTGTTTGCACATAGTTATATGATATCAAGTATTCCTATCTAATAAAAATAATTTGCACACAGTTGTATGGTTTTAAGTTTTCTGAACTAATACTAATAATTTATTCATAATTACCTGGTTTAAAGTGACTGACTATTTACATTCAATATGAATCATTTGTTTGCAAATACTGTACCAAGTTTTTCTATCTAACATCAATAATTTGAAAGCAATTATACAGTTTTAAGTGACTAATAATAATAATCCTTAGTAAACAAAAACAGCTTCAATAATTCTGAATTCAGATAATTCACATGTAGTTATATCAGGGTCAGCTAAAAAGTTCATAGGCTGACCAAGATATCCTGACTGAATGTGATCAAATGAGTTTTATTTTTCTACATAGTCTTCCTTGCAGTTCACAAACTTCTTCCATTAGTATTGCAGTACTTGGATTCCATTGGTTTAAATAGTTATCAACAGTAGATATGATATCATATGAACTTTTCAGTCCATCCTTGTATATCAAATATTCCAATATGATATGAATAATTTTCCAACTGATATATTTGACCCAGTAATGGGGCTCTAATAAGTAGTACCACTCCAAGACTGGAAGTAATAGCAAAGGATGAACTCCATACTCTCAAGAGCTCCAGAACTGGAACCACACAACTGGATACAGTTTAGTGACATACCCAGGTCACCCTTTTTGTGGGGGAAGGTATAATCCTCCTGCTCAAGATACACTTGGTGTATTCTGAGCTCCACAATTAGGGCTAATTACTAAGATGAGTGACCACTTAGCAATAGCAAATATTGTAAGCTATATAGAGCCAGTGAGTTAGTAAGCAAAGTTTAGTAAATAATAACCTAAACACATGGTGTAATGATTAGCAAGCTAGGCTAAGCAGACCATTGCCAGTGAGTTTGATTTTCACTGGGTGTCCTATTCCTCTGGCTTTGTGCTAAGTCAAACTTAGTAAAGGAGACCCTGATTCATGGAACATTTTTCCAGAAAGAAACTTCCCAAACCTCTTTGGACATGACCCTTTCCAGTACCTTCTCCATAAACTACACAAATTTAGTTTTTAACAAAGAAACTGATTTAAATGATTTTATTTTATTGAATTGAATTAATTTAGAGGACTATTGTAATGCGAAATAATAATTATCTGAGTCTAATTAATTTCAAAGTAAAACTTCATCATCAGAGACATTTTTTATAAATGAACACGATGTTGGATATTCAATTTTTTTCAAATTTGAACATCCAACATCGTATTTAATTAATTCAATTCAATAGAATAAAATTATTTGTGCAATGCTTCAAGCAAATTACAAAATACTTTGATTTAAATGAATCAATGTATAATAACTGCAGCACTTTTTCTCTGAAATTTGGTTAATCAAGTTAAGTGTCTATTCGAGTTTTCATTGTATGTATTTACCTAACCCCTCCACAACAAGCAGAATGCAACATAAGGTCAATTTCTAAGTGAAATAAATGTAGTTTGAATCTAGAATTTTCCTTCTAGACTGGTTGTCATACCAAGCCTAAAGAATCTTGTCTGCTCTATTATTTACCTAGAACTGAGTGGAGAGGGGGGGAGAATGAGTGGATTCATGCCTTTTTCAAGGGTATTAGCATTAAGTAAAATGCAAATAACTTCTAGGATTTGAACTCGTGTCGTGTCCATTTCCTACAACGATAACTGTTACAGTATGTTTTCAGATGTAGAAAGACAATTTTATCAAATATAAAATAATTTTTTGGAAATTTATGTATTAAATATTTTCGCAGATCAATTCCCATTTTTGAAAGACACAACAAGCAAAATGCAAAGTATTTCTAAATTGAAAAACTGACATTCAAATTCAGAACATACCATATTATATATTTATATGAGAATATTCTAGAATATTCCAAGATATGCCACATATTCTCAAAGGAACAAGTATTCTAAGCTTTCTGGCATTTTTCAAGTAGATAAAAAGATTCTCTTGGAATTCCCTTGTTGGAAGGGTGCATAGAAGCACCATATAAAATAAGCACAAGTTTGTTTAGGATTTGACTCATAATGATAAATGGTGATTTTATTTACTCAGACAATATGCATAGTATTACTTTCCTTGATTGCCTATTATATATTATAGTCACTGCTCAGACTAATATCCTTATCCATGTTAGTTTTATAATTATGTTTTGACTAATTTGTACTCTAGTTTTCTTCATTATTTGAAATTCTGAATTGAGTTATCGTTATTGCATAAATTGTTCAGACTAATATTCTCATCCTAGTTGATTTTAGAAATGCTTTGGCTGATGCAATATCTGGCCTTGCTCATTTTCTAAAATTCTGAAATGATTCACTATCCTACAAATTGTTCAAAGTTGGGTAGAATCACTGTGGCATCATGGCTATAGTGATAGACTGTGACATCATAGTAAATGAGTTAAAACTCTAGTTGCATTATTTCATTAACTTTCAGATTAAGACCCTTGAAAAAGGTATGAAACCTCTTATCACTATAGCTATGACTTAAACAGTACCATTAATCTTCTTCTACAAGGATGGTTTTAGCCCTGAATAATCCACAAAGGTTGATATGCCATTTAAAACAAAGAAACCAAACCAAACTGTTCAGAGAAATATTCTTATCCTTGTTGATTTTAGAACTGTTGTGGTCAATGCAATATCTGGCTTTTCTTATTGTCTAAAATTCTGCAATGATTCATTATCATCATTCCACTAATTGTTTATCCTAATATCTTCATCATTGTTGGCTTCAGTACTTTTTCAGGTACAGTTTGTTGAATAATGATAATCACACATTTCAGACTTTTTATTGTAATTTCATTCATTCAATCAAAACTAATTTTTTTTGTTGCTATATTTCTTCAAAATTTTAATTATTCAATGTGACAGAGTCGGATTGTTTATCAGATTAAAACAAAACATCTGTGGCAGAAGCATTATGAAATGGAGATTTAGGTTACAACTTAAATATTTCTCCTTTTCTCTTTCAGTCAACATTTCTCAGATTTAGGATCAATATTGATCAGTCTGCTCTAAAATTCAAAATTCAGCTATGACTGGATCAATAGCAATCAAGTCAGACTCAATCGCTGTATTATCAATACAGGAGAATCCAATTATTTAACAATCTATATTTCTATCATTTTATCATTTATATATGATGAAAAATAGATTGTAACATTCATAAGAGATGGATTTGGCAATCAAAGTTCAAATCCTGGATGAGGCTGTTTGCATTTCTGTTTTGAGCTAATACTCTTAGAAAAGGCATGAATTCATCTTTTCTCCAGTTAGCTTTGTGTAAATACTAGGGTAGATTGGGATCTTTAGTCTTGGTATGACAACTGGTTTAAGAGAAGGAAAACTCTTCATTCAAACCAGCAGTACTCCACTTAAAAACTGACCTTGTGGTGTGTCCTGTCCTTAGTGATGGGGTGGAGTTAATAAAAATCTATATCTATCTATCTATCTATCTGTATATATAGTGTAAATTGGTTTAAGTTGGGATGGCCTAATGAGTAGAGTGTTTGCCAATGGTCTGGGAGACCAGGGTTCAATCCCAGGTTGAGTCATACTAAAGATTAAAAAAAATGGTACTTGATGCCGCCTTGCTTGGCACTCAGCATTATAAGGTAAGGGAAAGTGGAGCAATCCAGAGAAAGGAGAAGTACCCTCCCCTACACTTCGGTGTAGTAGCTATTGAAAAGGGAGCCTTTGGGTCACCCTTGACTAAGGTTGCCAACTTTACTTACTTTTAGTTTAGCTCATATACTTCATCAACGCTCACATGGAAGTAGCAGCAGAATGCATACAACCCAAACTAGGAGGAAAACAGATTTCCTTGGAAGTCACAGTCCAGCATGTTAGCCATAATACCATGGTGACAACCTTCTATTCTGGGAGTTTACACATGCATATACACATCATTAAGCAGATCATCTTTCATATACTACAGCTAAATAATAAGGCAAACTAGGCTTTTAAACCAGTCTAGAAGGAAAATTCCAAAAAAATTTAAACCAGTTTTACTTTGTTTAAAAATTAACCTTGTGTCACATCCTATCTGTGGTAGTGAGATTGGGTAAATAAATACAGCTAAAGGAATGTGGTTAATTAAACACACACACATACATACAAAGAAATTGAAGATTAAAAAATGATTAATTATTATTAATATTCACACCTGAAATTAATAGAGACATAGTTTATGCTAAATGTAATTAAGCAAAAAAAATGGATCAAAATATTTCCTCAAGCAGAACTTGGGTTTTTGCCGCAAGACTTTTTAGAATCATGAACTCTTTATTTCCTATTTTCTTCTCAATGTCAACATCTTTATTGATCTTGTTCTCAATTCCTACAGTGTTTCGACAAGTTGAATCTCTGATCATTATCAGTTGTCTGTCTGATCTTCTCATGTAGCCAACATTGATAAGTCAATAAGATAAAGAAAGAATGGATTATCTCAGAGAAAGTTTATTTATTAAATAACTGAGTGATTGCTATATTAGAGATACAAACATCTACTTGGTATTTATCTAAGTATTATTATATATCTACTTATATATAAGACACAATGCAGATTATCTCTCCCTCTCTCTTTACACACACACACACACACACACACACACACATACATACAAATTAAAAACATTAAAATCTCACCTTCTTAGTTTTGTTTCCTTATGAATAGCTTAGGCAAAAGTGTTTTCAATTTTCTAATGAAAAAGTTTCATCTGAAAATTGTGTTTTCTATTTTAAATTTTATATTGCACTGCTGGCCAGAATTTGAGCACTTTTATTTATCAAACCTTTTTTAAATGATTGTTTATTCTCATCTGTTATATATAGGGAAGACAACATGGAAAATTAAATTGACATATTTCTCTATAAGGATAGCTTCATCAGAAATGAAGTTTCATTTCAGAAAAAATAAAGTCTACATATATCAAGCTGATAGAGAGAAATGTACTACTTTTTATTTTATTCTAACTTTTTTTTTAAGAATCTATTTATTTTTGTATATCCTTTATCAGTTTAGTTTTGAACCTTATTATTTAAGTCATTTTGTTTCATTTTTGTTGTTTATGTCTTTTGATAGGAACATAAATTTGATTTTAATTATTGTGTCTTTAATAATGACAAAAAATATGGGTTGGTTGGTTAATTGGGTTTTATGGCATATCAACCTTTGTAGGTCATTTAATGCCAAAATCATTTTTATACAAATAATCAGTTCTATTTCAAACAATTCAGTTTAGCATGAGTACACAGTTTGTCAAAAACATTTCTATTTCAAGCTATTTAGTTTAGTCATACAGTTCTAATTCAACCAATTCAGGTTAGTATAAGTATAGATTTTGTTTGCACACAGTTAAATGTCAAAACAGTCCTCTATTAAACAATTTAGTTTAGCTTAAGTACAGTTTCAATATCAAAAATAGTTCTATTTCAAACAATTCAGTTTAGCATAAGTACACAGTTTAAATGTAAGTACACAGTTTAATTATCAAAAACATTTCTATGTCAAGCTATTCAGTTTAGCCAAACAGTTCTAATTCAAACAATTCACTTTAGCATAAGTACGCAGTTTAGTTCTATTTAATCTATAGATAGTACCCTATCAGGTGCTACCACTCCAAGCCAGAATGGACATGGGAGCAATGTCAATAAAGGGGTGCTCTGCATTCCCCCTCCCAGCTCCAACATTACTGGAACTTTACCATCAGATTGTTTAGTGTCATATCCAGGATACTCGTTGGAGGGGTCCTACCCGTCTGCAGAGGTGCAGTCAGTGTATTCTACTGCCCCAGCCAACTGAGGAATGACAAAAAAAGGACCAACAATTGTCAAAGTGAAGATGCATAGAAAGTACACTGTTCCATGAAACTAGTACCATCAATTTATGGCCAGTTTTCTACAACATATCCCTTGTCCTCACCAAATTAATATTCAAGGAATGTTTGGTTTGGTTGGGTTGGGTTGGGTTGGGTTGGGTTTTATGGCATATCAACTATTGTATGGTATTTAATGCCAAATCCAGTTTATACATATATGTTAAATATATATAATTTAGTTGGGTTGGGTTTTATGGCATATCAACCATTGTAGGTTATTTAATGCCAAATCCAGTTTATACTTATATATTAAATATATGATTTGTAAACACATTTTGTTAATAACATTTTTAAATGAGCCTTAGCTCCTTTTTTTTTTAAGAAAGTTAAATGGTTTCAAGTATTTCTATCTAGCATGAATAATTCTATTTACTATTATTCATTTGTTAGTACACAGTTAAATAGTTTCAAGCATTGCTAAGTAATAGTGACAATCTATTATCAATCATTCATTAGCACACATTTAAATGGATATACATATATGATTTGTAAGTGAATAGTTAGTTGGTATTTTCATTTTTAAATGAGAACTAATTTGTTTGCACATTAGCATTGCTATTGCTTCTACAAAGTTAATTGGTTTCAATTATTGCTAAATAACACTGCTAATTCTATTTAACACTATTCATTTATTTGCACACAGTCAAATGGTTCCAAGTACTGCTATTTAATACCAATAATTCAATTTAGGCACTCAGTTAAAGAGCTTTAAGTATTGCTATTTCCCACTAATAATTCTATTCAACATTACTCATTTGTTTACATACAGTTAAATAGGTCCAAGTATTGCTATATATCACAAACAATTCAATTAGACAGTCATTTGTTCATACACAGTTAAATGGTCAAACAGTTCTATTTCTAATAACTCAATTTAATACAAGTCATTTGTTTGCACACAGTTTAAATACCAATTTGACCCATAGATAGGATCCTATCAAGTGCTACCATTCCAGGTCAGAGTGGACCAGGAAGCAATAGCAATGAAGGGGTACTCCCCATTCCCAAAAGCTCAAGGATCGGAGCCTCACTATCAGATTGTTTAGTGTCATATACAGGACACTTATTGGGGGAGACTTACCTCTCGGCAGAGATGCAGTTGGCATATTCTCCAGCCCCAGATGACTGAGCTACCAAGGAATGTGGGACAATAAAAGATGTCAACAACAAAAAATGAAACACAAAAATTTATACAATAAGATCCAAAACTTAACTGATATGGGATATCAATAATTATTTTTTAAAATGATGTGGTCCTCTCACATTATATAACACATTACTGTGAAGTATCTACAGGGAGAGTACTCAATATCTGGAATAAAGCATGTATATATATGTATATATATTTTCAACTAGCAATAACCATGCCTTGGAATCCTCATTAGCAATCGTATTGTAGTTTTAATGACTGAGAAATTTGGATAATTCTCATTCAACAAGTAGAAGAATTTAAAACTCTTATGCAACAAGAAGAGGAATTTAAAGCTTCACTCAACAAGCTGAGAAATTCCAAACATTTTTTTAACAAATAAAGAAATTTAAAACACATTCAATAAGACAAAAATTTAAAATTTTCACTCAACAAGTTGAAGAATTTAAAACTCTCACTCAACAAACAGAGAATTTTAAAACTCTCAATAAGCTGATATATTCAAAACTTCCACTTAAAAGAGAAATTCAAAACTCATTCAACTTGACAAAATATTCTTAATTTGCACTTAATGTTGTGGCCTCAGAAAGGGTCACTAATGAAAACACAAACACGGATATTAGATAACAGATTATATTACACAAGAAAGATAGAGTTACATAGAAAAGGTAAGAAGTCTTGTACTGTTCGGATAACACCGATATTGATCTGCCCCTGGTAGCGAAATCTCTCAGTACTAATAATGGTGAGAAGAGTCCATTATGGTAAGATGGGTAAGGCTCCCACAATACTTAATTAACTGACAAATTTAAAAGTATCACACAACTAATATTCTCAGTTTTGTTCCCTACTAAGTGATTTTTTTGCAGAAAATGAATCATTCAATGATTACTATAAGTGAACAACTGTATGTTTCTAGCCTTTCAATCAAGTCACACTGAAAAGATTAGTTACTACCAGATCCCCCTAAGTTAAGCTGCATTGAACCTGATTAGCATGTAAATGGGTGACCACTTAATCACAACACATACTGAAAGTAACCTGAAACCTGTGTACCAGACAAAGCAACACTTAATAAATTCTAAGTTCATTATTTAAATGGGTAACCATTTTCTAAGCAATTACTGTAAGGGTCGACAAATACCACTATAAGCAAGCTAAAGTCTGTGTATCAGACTAAACAAAACTTAATAAATAAATTCAGTGGTGCTCACTAATCACATGAAATAATTTAACATCAATGTCTCTCGTTTATCTTTTATGTAAATTCACAGCCTTAATTTCTATCTTATAGGGTCAAAAGTTAATGAAAACTGCCTGGCCTATTTTTTTGGCACACAGGTATGTGTATGTGTGTGTGAGAGATAGAGAGAGAGATGGATAAATATGTATAGAATCATGTATATATATATATATATATATATAGAGAGAGAGAGAGAGAGAGATGGATGAATACATATAGAATCATGTATATATAAAGAGAGAGAGAGAGAGAGAGGAATGGCATCATGGTTACAAACAGGAAATGAACTCAGCCAGCTGAGTTCAACTTTTGGTCAAAACCACTGATTTTCATTTAGCATTAATTTTTTCCTGAAAGGCATGAATCCATTTCTCCCTGTTCTTTGTCTGAGAATATCTCATTACTGACATGTCCAAATTGTTGATGGAGAAGAGGCTAGGTGAGTAAGAAGTTAAAACAAACCATTTTGCCATAACTCTCTTACCTGCTCTATAAAATAAAGAAAAATTTAAAAAAGCAAAAATACCCACGTTCCTGCCCAAGAAAACAAAACATTTATTACCCAAACTCTGTTGTCAACCTTGGCAGGAGTTTAAGAAGTCAATCAATATGGAAGTTTAATTAATTATTCAATCGATATAAAAGTTAGCAAATACTTACTTGGTGCTCTGGACACCAGTCGTAAAGGCCTCAGCACTCTGAACGCTCGTAAGGCTTTCACATCAAAGCCATCGTTATTCAGACATGATAGTACTGTACTAATAACACTGCAAGAGAAATAAGAAATTTTTAGTAATAAGTATAAAATATATTCTTAATAATAAATATAAAATATCTTTTTAGTAATAAGTATGAAATATCTTTGTATGGTAGTGGAAGAATATTATTCAGGGACATTTCAATGAAGTAACACTGTCGGCTTATGAATATGCATATTTGCACACACACACACACACACTCACACACACATACTATGCAAATATGGCCAAACAACACACACATAAAAGATACATAAGCAGTGACCAATAGCAGTATGCCAGTCATATTGTGCCAGTCCAGAGTCTAGTTGCTGAGTAGATGTCATGCCATGTGTACCACCAATGCTTCAGTCTGACTTAAAAAAGTACTGCCAACCTCAGCCAACCCAACATGGTATCACTGATAGGATTCAAAACTATGGAAGACCCTACACTACCAACAACAACTATGGAAGCTCCGCTGTACTTACAGTTGATACAGCAACTGATAGAATGACAAAGAGAAAATATTGAGCTATGTAAAGGTAAGACTTATTACTGGCCAAGTGGAAATAGGTATGGAAGCTTGAAAGCCTCATATTATAACTTGATTCCTCTGATGGTGATTAGGCCCTATTCATGGACACATGGGGCTGATACAAGGAGATGTGCCTGCTAACGAATCCAGACATGATCCAAAACGAGTTCAGAATGGCATGCACCCCAGAACTAAACAGGGTACTGTTTGATCTGCTGGGAGCTGAGACACTGAATTCTGATACAGAAGAGAAATTATTACAGCACATAAGGTTTGTAGCGGTTAGGGGACTCTACAAAGAAGTCCAACAAAACTTCCACTTGATGAGAAAGAAGGGGGGGAGTCAATTATGCATTTTGTGGCTAGGCTACAGACCTTAGTAAAATTCTATGAATTCGCTGTCACTTTCCCCAACAAACCAGACTGTGGTCAGCATATAGACAACTCCAGCAACATGGTGGCATGGCAAATGGTGGCAAGACTCACCATCGTAAACCATAAAACCAAAATATTGTCCAAAGAGGCAACCCTCACCATGCTGCAACAGAAATTCGTTAGGCTAGTCAATCTGGAAATAACTGACCAGTCACCCCCCCCATTTCAGCAATATCATGCACTGCACTGTACCACAACGGTCAACATGTAGTGGTCTGACTGCAAGAAGCAGTCCTGGGAAGTTAGGACCTTACCGATCCCACAATACACCAAGCCCTGCATAGGATGTGGAAAGTATTCACATTCCACTGGATCAAGAAACTATAAGGACTGTCTGACGGCAAAGATGGTCTGTTTTAATTGTGGGATGGTCAGGCACACCAAAAGGACATGTTGGAAACCAAAAAGGGGATCTACCAACAGGTCAGCAGCAAGTAGCACAAGAGAGGAGTCCTGTATCTTTGCACTCAGAGTATATACAGAGGGTTCCAGGAGAAGGACTGGCCGATCTGGTAAAGTGAACCAGAGGGGTAAAACCAACACCCAAGCCACCCCTATACTATTAATGACTCTTACATCTAGAAGAGAATGCCTGAGTTCTAGTAGCCACATTTCAATATCATTTAATCAAATGACTTACTATGAATGGCTTGAAAGGGACAAGACCACTTGAGAAACTTGAGGTGGCTCACCTACAAATGGCGCAGATGGAGAAAACAATGCATTGGTGGTCAGATTGCACCTTCAACAAGCAGGGAAAATGGAACAAAGTATGCAATGAGTGTAATAGAATGGATGCATTTGTCAAGGAAGCTACCGAGCACAAATGTGAAAGGCTGGAGCTGCTCAATGAGATTGAAATGCTAAAGCTGAAGATTGGCAAACTTGATCAATTGAGGCTCTTGAAGAAAAACCTCGACACTTATGTCAGTCCCCAAGCTGAAACAGATAACATAAAGGATATTCCACCCAATATTGCTGGCAACACAATAAACAAAAATCTTGAAGGGATTGAGGATGATGCAGAACTAGAAGAACTGGTGGCAATGATTCTGTTGAGAACCATTATGGAAAGCTTGAATTTAATGTTGACTCACCAGTCGGAACATTGACAAAATCTGGTGCCAGGAATAATATGGATTCAAACATCACAAAATTTGAAGAGACTCTTTCATTTATAAGTTTGACATTAAAAGAATCTTGGAAAAGCTTCCAAATACAGCTGGGTGAAACTAATAAGTCAACTAAACAAGTTGACCAATTACAAGAAGAATTGCTTCGGATGAAAGTAAAATATGAAGAAATAAAACAGTCAAAAATAGATCAAATAGCAAAGCATAAAGATGAAGTATGTAAATGTTTAATGAAGCCAGGAAAAAAAAAAACAAAGGAAAGAAATAGAAATAATATGAATAAATAAAATAACACTAAAGTACCCCACAGGGGCAGGGTATGTTGCACACACCATCAAAACACCCCAGTTGATGACCATAACCTGAACATTTTGTGGGCTCGTAAGGGGAGTGGAAGAATATTATTCGGGGGCATCTTGATGAAGTAACACCACCTGGTTATGAATATGCATACATGTGTTATACAAATATGGCCATACAGCACATATATAGAAGATACATAAGCAGCGACCAACAGCAGTACAGCTGTTGGATTGTACCAGTCCAGAGTCTAGTTGCTGAGCAGACATCACGCTGTACATACCACCAATGCTCCAGTCTAACCTAAATTAATACTGTCGACCTCAACCATTCCAACAATCTTTTTAGTAAAAAGTATAAGATATCTTTTTAGTTATCATCATCATCATGTCGTGCTGGTAGCATGGATATCCCTGACCCTCTCTCGCCACTTTTCCCTATCGTTCATCGCCTCAGGCAGGTCTTCTGGACAACATCTTGTATCCTCCCATAGTTGCTGAATGTATGTTCGTGCTGGTCGTCCTGCTTTTGCACGGCCATGTGTGGGGGTCCATAAGAGTACATCACTTATGAGTTCGTCCCTGCTTCTCCAGTAGTGTCCTGCATGTCTGGTTCGTCTAACTTGAATAGTTTTCATGATAGGAGGCAGGTGGCCGTACAGTTGGTGTCTTGTGGGGTGTTGCTGCCAGGACTTGTTCAAGTCCTTTTTAGTTATAAGAACAAAATATCTTTTGAGTAATAAATATAAGATATCTTTTTGAAGAATAAATAACAAATTTTTGTTTTTGTTTTGGTAAAACTGTATTATAAAGTGTCCTGGGTATGACATTAAACTGCATCTGATAGTGAGGCTCCAAGTTCACTCTAGCCTGTAGTAGTATCTGTTAGGGTTCCATCTATAGGTCAAATAGAACTGTTCAATTTTTTACTAAATTTTTTTAATTTAACACTGATAATTTTATCTAATATTAATAATTAGATAGAATTATTAGTGTTAAATAGCAATACTTGAAACCATTTACCTGTGTGCAAACAAATGATTAGTATTAAATTAGAGAGGAATACTTGGTAAATAGAATTAGTAATGTTAAATAGCAATACTTGAAACCATTTAACTGTGTGCAAACAACTGAGCTCTAACTTGTTTAAAAAGAAAGTTACCTACAAACTATTCTTTTAAAAATCATATAATTTATATATTCAAACAGGATTTGGCAGGGGTGTCCTCGTGTTGTCATGGTTAAAGCACTGGCCTGCAGGATCACAGTAAGTGAGTTCGAACTCCTGTCCCAATATTACCTTTATTTTCGAACAAATACCCTTGGGAAAGGTATGAACCCCCTTATCCTCCCAGCTATGGGTTAAATAATACAACTACTGTTCTTCTAGAAGGATGGATTTGGCATTAAATAACCTACAAAGTTTGATATGCCATTAAACAAAGAAACCAAACCACACCAGGATTTGGCATGAAATAACTATCAAGGTTGATATGCCATTAGACCAAATAACCTAACCTAAACTGAATTATATAATTATGTAAATATAATAAGTAAATATCTCTTGTAATTGTGTATGAGTTCTCTCTGAAAGAAGGAAAATACATTTGTTAAAAGCTGCTGTGTTGCTTATTTGAAAAATTAATTAAAGACTCTTCTTGTAAGGAAATAAATGTCAGTGTTTTGTTGTCCATGACTAAACAAGTCCGGGAGTGATTGTCATCTGGTGATCACTTTGTGGCAAAGAAACAGACAGTTTTTTTAACAACTGTAGAACTTTAATAATTTTCCTACAGCCTTGTCGGTGGGGCTAAGAATATGCCAACAGCATCCTCAGCAGAGGCAGTAAGACCCCTTTACCCACCCAAAAGAGGTGTCTTGGTATAACATTAAACAGCATCTGGTGGTGAGGCTCCAGTTCTGGAGCTTTGGTGAATGTGGAGTACCTCTTCACTGCCATTACTTTCAGGTTCATTATGGCCTGAAGTGGTAGAATCCATAGGGTCCCAGCTATGGGTCAAATGTCAAATACTCAAACTCAATTCCCCTACTACAAGCATACACATCTACACACAATTAGATAGGTAGAAATAGACTGAAATAGATAGATATAAAAAGACTGAGATAAAATGATAGATGTTAAAAAACTGAGATAGATAGATAGATAGATAGATGACATGCTGAGATAGATAGATAGATAGATAACATGCTGAGATAGATAGATAGATAGATAACATGCTTAGATAGATAGATAGATAGATGAGAATGAATTGTGATGATAATGACAGTGACAAGAAAAATAGAGTAATACAGAAATAATGTTTAAATCAATGATAAATTATTAAAGTCTTAGTTTAGGGCTGGAGGGGAATGCCCGCCATATTGTCTAGAATTTGTTTATCATTAACAGTTTCCAAATAAAGAAGAAATATTACACGTTAAAAAAGAAAAAAAAAGCCTTGATTTAAATGAAAGGGTTCAAAATGTTCAAAAAAAATTTTTTTTTAAATAAAGAAAGAAAAAATGAAGCTTTTCAAAGTTTTAAACTTTAAAACCACTTTTTTTGATTAAAGAAAATTAGTGCAGGGTTACTAGAAATTTGTTACATTTTAATTACCGATAGTGACAAGAAAAACAACAAAAATAAAAATACAAAAATTAAGTGTGAATGTACCATTAAGTATTTCTTTACAATTCAAGGTGATGCTTAAAATGTATATGATTTTTTAAAATTTTTTTTATAAATGACAGATTTGGCATCAATTAAACACTTATCTGATAGAGAAGAAATGCTAGAACAAAGTTAAGAAAGAACAAAAATGCCTTTGATTTAAATGTTTAAAAATGTTAAAAAAAAGGAGGGGGATCAAAACATTAAAGAAAAAGTCTACTAAGTTTTGAAGTAGGAGACATTTTTCTTTTATTTGAAGAGCATTATTGCACAGTTATAAGACATTTGTCAATGGATTACTTGATAGATTTTAATGACATATCAACTCATCTAGGGTTATTTTATGCCAAGAGGTTAGGGAATTGTACATTTATATATATATTTTGTAAAGTTATTTTTAGAATTTTCTGTACATAGTTATAAGGCTTGAAGTATTCCTATCAAATACAAATTAAAATAATTATATATACTCTATACTCCCAAGATCTCTAGAATGTATTTTAGTATATACCCAAGACACTGCCTTTTTTGTAGCAGAGAAGTCTTGCAGAGGATACAGTCAGTTTATTCTAAGCCCTACCAATGGGACAATTGTTAGTTGATGTTTATCAGAACACTAGCTGAGGTACCTGGGTTTGCCCAGGTGCTAAATATATAGAAGCATCTTTAGCAATAAACTTTAATGATGCAACTTAGTTTTATATATTTTTGTATTCATATATTTATCCAACCTCTCCACCATGGGCAGGATTTGACATAAGGTCAATTTTTAACCAAGGTTAAAGAACCCAGTCTGGCTTACTATTTACCCATAGCTAGAAGGAGGAAGTCAAATGAATTTATTCCTTTCCAAAGGGGATTAGCATGAAGTGAAATGCAACATAAACAGCCTCATCTAGGCTTTGAATGTGGGTCATCGATTCCATTTCCTGTGATGATAACTGTTATGTTTAACATGCCTCCTAAATATTTTTTGTATGTAATTATCTGTACAAAGAGACACTCATAGTATTATAGTTATCATTGTAGGAAATGGACATGGTGATCTGAGTTTAAATCCTAGACAAAGCTGTTTCCAGTTCATATAGTGCTATGACCTTGGGAAAGGTATGCATCCAATTATTCTCCCTCCTGGCCCAGTCAGCTGGGGCTGCCAAATATACCAACTGCATTTCTGTAGAGCAGACTGAGTTCTTTATCTCTGATATTGTAGCTGGTCTAAGAAAAGGTAAACTCTGAATTCACATGTTAAACTGCTTAAAAAATTGACCCTGTGTCATATCCTGTTCATGTGGAGAGGTTGGTAGTTACATATGCATAATTTCTTTTTATAATAATGCAGAAGCAGATGAATTCTTTTCAGGCTGCTATGATAAGTGAAGCTTTTGAGACTGAGTTTAATGCTAATTTAAATTTATGGCTTTAAAAAACAACTGACTATATTTCATTACTTGCGAGATGTTTTCATAACATTAAGTTGATATGCAACACAGGAAACAGAAATAATTCTAATAGAAATGATTTAGTCAGCACAAAGCCTGGTGTAAACAACATTCCTTGTTGTGTAGGTTGCTGCTCAAGTGAAAATGTCTGCTTTCTCTAACATAGGGCTAACTCAGAGAAAAACATGGACTTATAAGTTCAACTCCAGTAACCTTGAGGAACTCTCCCTGAGATTTGTTCATCATTGTTGGGCACTAGAGTAATCCGAAATAAGATTTGATTATGTCTGGTCCCTCAATTGTGAAGATTACAACTTTCTTGGAAGAGATCTTCTGGAGTCAAAATTTGTATCTGGATTAAATCAAAATTCTACCAAAACTGCTGCTTCAAAGAGAACCAAAGGAAATATTTTCATCATTCTGTAATGGATATGGACCTCTGGATTAAATTTTGTAAGGATTTGAAGAGAAATTACAACATTGTATCAGGATAAACAGTTAAATTCTTATGATTATCATACAGATTTAGACAAGACAGAATAATGACTTTCTTCATCTGTTAAGTCAGATAAAATTTTAGTAGGATAATTCATATTTCATCACAATTTAGAAAAAATTAGTGGTGTCAGAGAGTGAAGGTAGTGTTTTCAATAAAAGGATAACGACTTTGCTTTAGAGTGATTCCAATATAAGATTTAACTCTTTTGTAACTGTGTTTTTTAATTTTCAGGAATTCCAATCACCATATTTCTCAGTAAAAAAAAATGACTGTCTAAAATCCTTCAAATTAGCAAAAATGTTGTGATGATATAAATCCTCTGAAGTAGAGTTCATCCACATAATCAAGGTGTGCTGACAGCAGGAATCCCCTTGACTCCTTCTCACCATCTGTTCCTATAGGCCATCACTCTTGGTAAGTCCATTAGATGGCATTTAGTGTCCACACAGAGCTGATGAATGCAAGTTTTTGTTGGTTGCCAACACTAGTGTCCATATGTAGGAGCCCATAGGAGAATGTCACTTATGAGTTCATCCTTGATATCCTGCAGAAACTATTTACCAATACAGACAATGCATGTAATGTAGAGCTTCTTACAAATACATGTGCTCAAGCCTTAATCTCTGCTGTAAAGCCTGGAGCAGGCAGCAAGAGGCATTGGTCTCTACTTGAATTCAGATAAAACAGAGTTCATGTGTTTTAATCAAGAGGGTGACATTTCCTCATTAAATAGCAAGCCTCTGAAATTAGAAGACCAGCTCACATACTTTGGTAGCAATATCTCATTTACTGAAAGTGATGTCAATCTATGTGTAGGTGAAGCATGGACTGCTATTGACAGGTTAGGAACCATATGAACTAGTGTTAGAAAAATGAAAAAACAGTTTCTGGATAAAATCATAACTTTGTCATGTTTATGCTTTTACTGTCATATAGGTGTCATACAATAACTGATATTTTTACTTCCAACAAAGCTTTCATCAGATGATGACTCTGGGTTCAGGTATGATTTTGGAGCCGAAGAATCATTACCACTAACCCAGAGCGCCCCAGCAGTATCTCACAACACCAACATTTGTATACTTGTTATCCAAAAACTCCTAGGATCATGGGCCAATCCTGATTAAATATTTTAGCTTAAAATAGATCAGGAAGGTCTAATTCACCCAGAAAATGAATAAAATTGCCATTTGTAAGAATGCCCCTGAACACTTACAGAAGTGGGGACTAACACTTTTCAAAAGAAAATTAATAAGACATGATCCATTCATACAAAAAACAATTAGAAGGAATTTTTGTTCAACAAAATGTGCCTTAGTATATTATCTAATCCTCCCACGCAATACTCGGTTCTTCAGCTAGATTTTCTATAATTTGCATCTGTAATTTGTTACTGTATGATATTTGACTACAATTGTACAGAGTACAGTCTTAGGAATTCAAAGGAAAGGGTAATGAACTCTTTATTTACATAACACAACTGCAGTGAAAATATTATGGAAACAGATGTAAAAAAAAACATTTTGGGGAGGAACAATATTATTTCAAACAAATTCAGTAATAATCAAAGAAATATATTGATGAATGTAATGGAACATCTTATTTTGTATTTTCTAGAGAAAACTTAATATTTCAAAATCTGAGAGAAGAATTTTTATAACTTTTTAAGATAAATTGTTCTGGTAAATCTCATGAAAATTCTGCACAAAACATGTTTTGTTACTTTTAATGGAGAAAGTGGGAACAATCAATAGTATGATTCTTCTGACATCACAAACATTCTTATAAAAAAAATGAAAAAAATTTTGAAAATGAGAGAATTTAAGTGCTAAAGACTAACGGCTTATTTTCTAACTTAATCGAAACCAGTAAGTGTATTAGGAGAAGAACACCAGGCAAATAATATGTGAGAAAGTCTTCAAGCATTACAATGAATTCTTTGAAAGAATTACTTTCTCTTGGATTCAGTGGCAAATGGGAGGACAAAGAAAGAAAAAGAAACAACTAGAAAAAGAAAAAAAATGAAAGAATCTGTTAATATTCAAAGTAAAGAGACTGACAAATCCATTATTGATATTTAAAAGTAGTTTCATTGGAGTACTTTATTAATTGATATGAATAATAACCTACTTATATATAAAATACACACACACACACACACACACACACACACACAAAGGAGTTGCGTCTGTTTTGGTATGTACGTGTTGACTTATAACTCAGAAAAGAGATGTCATTGAGCATTAAAATCATGTATAAACTTTAATATATTTATGATAAAGAAAAGAACAAAATTTAGTTTTTTATTTTTACTAATTAAATGATACAATTCAATGATTAAAAATCAATCAATTTGTGGAACTATTTACAGTAAGTACAAAAAATAAAAAGGGGAATTCTTCATTTATCTTAAGCCTCACCATATTTAAATATCAAACAAATTCCAATGGCAAAATTTGGATTTAATGCTCTTTTGAAAATTATTGTTTTGTAATTTAATTCTAATTGTAAAAAAAAAATTCCTAATATTTTGAAGAACTAAAAAATCATGAAAATGTTTAAGACCAAGGGGTATGTTTTTTAAATACTTTTTTTAAAATGTGAGCTAAAGTATGCAAATGTAATACAATAATTTTAAATTTTTAATTCTTAGATTCTTTTTATTGTAAGGAAACATTTTTATTTCTTAGCTTCTTTTTATTGTAAGGATGCATTTTTATTTCTTAGCTTGTTTTTATTGTACCTACCTATAATCTTAGATTTTTACAGGGTAAAAAAGAAAAAACAAAAAGAACTCAAAAACTGATTTTTTAAACAGATGCTGTCTGCATTTCTCAGAACAACATATTAATTTTTAATCAGTGTAACTTAAAAAGTTTTTTTTTTAAAAAGAAATAAACTATCTATAGAATAAACAAATACTTTTCATTCAAATTAATGCACAAAACTTTCCATAAAAAATATGGACACATTTTTAGTTCTTTTCTTTTTAATGTAACATTTTTATTAAGTAAAAATGAAAATAAATCAAAAGAACACATTTTTTTTTATAACTGTAACTCAACAGCTAAATAAGAAATGAATTAAAATTTTTGTCATATTTTAAAAAGTATTTAGTAAAAAGTTTAGATTAACGTTTTTTAAATAATATTTCAAATGTAAACAAAAAAAAAAACAAAACAAAAACAAAATTGAAGAATACATAAGTTCTTGGATTTTTCTATCATTAAATTTTTAGAGAGCAAATAAAAAATTGAATTAGAATGATGCCAGATTTTGAAAACTATTCACTAAAATTTTGTTCTGTAACTGAACACTAATTGTAAAAACTGTAAACTTATTGCATGTTTAAAACTTTTCACCAGTATAGGATTACATTTTTATATGTATATATTAATTCAAATGTAAACTAAAAAAGAATAAGAAAGAAAAAAACAATTCATAGAATAAAAGAACACTTTTCCTTTGAATTGATAGGCGAAAGAGTATAAATAAGGATACATTTTTAATTTTTAACTTACTCCTCTTTTCCCCATTTTCTATCTCACTCACTAGTGTTCCAAAAATCCTTTTAGTCTGATCATGGTCTGGATGTGTGTGTGTGTGTGTGTGTGTGTGTTTGTATATATATATATATATATATATATATATATATATATATATATATAAAAAGGTACATTTAGGTAGCCGTCTTTCTCTGCAGTATATATCTTTAAAAATCATAGACAAGGTCTGTCTTGATTTTTTTTTACTGTTTTTTCTTTTCCCCTTAAAATATTTTTTAAGCATGGTTCAATTTTATACAAAAATTGTCTGAAATGTTTTTGCCGAGTAGTTTCCCCTATCATTAGTCATTTTCAAAGTTATAGTCAAGATGGGTTTTTTTTCTGTAAAATCTTAAGTAAATTTCATTTTTAATGGCTGAGATGCTTTCTATTCACAGCACTGAAAGATTTTAAATATTTCTAGTTTTTCTGTAGTGTCTTGTTACATGAGTAATTAAATTCAAATTGTTTGTGTTCATGATGATATAGAGGAGGATAGAGATATATAATGTTAGCAGCAGTTTAAAAACTTTAGTTATTAAATATATCTAGTAATTAGTTTCCATGCTGAAAGCTAATTTACTTATAATAAATTTAAAGTATTTTTCATTTTATAATTATGGTTTTTAGTATATGTGATCTTTTGTTTTTTTCTGAAGGATGCTTTAAAAGTAATGCTCCCTAGTTCATTGTATTGTTTCACAATGGTGAAAATAGATGCTGATGATATGCCAACAGAGGTTGGACATTCCTGCCAATAACTCAATTCTTTTTTTTGCTTGTTAACTGCTAGCCACTGAGAAGTAGTTTGGCAAAATTGAATCTGATATTAAAGCAGAGGTGTGTCATTGAATCTCTCCATTTGGAAAATTTTTTAATACTCATGGACATTCATTGATGCTTGCTGAATGCTTACAGAGAATAAACAATAGATGAGTACATTGTTAGATGCAAGTAATGTATTTCAACAGACGCAATGGTAATATGAGTAACAAGTTCAACACAGCTGTCAACCTTAGAAATGACAGACACCTCAGTCAGCTCATCTGAGTGAATCGGACTGATTAAATATGCATAGTGTAAATAACGTTTTCCTGGCAACGATGCTGTCATTGTCAGTGTCTGCTGTGAAAAAGTAGGTCGCCTACACTGATGCAGATTTTTATGAGTGTGACATGCAGGTTCTTGTTTATTTTTGGTGAAATTGCATTGCTTGTAGTGGTGACTATGTTGTAAAATAGTGTTTTGTAGATTAAAACTTGCTCTATCCAAGATTGTTATTGAACTTCTTGTATCTGTTGTAATTTCCATATATATATATATATATATATATATATATATATATATATATATAAAATCAGAACTAGTATATATAAGATCAGGACTAGTATCCAAGGAAGTCCTCATAGTATAATGACAAAAGTGCTGGACTATGGCCTTAAAATAAGCAAATTTGAACTCCAGCTGTGCTATTACTTTCAGACTAAAACCTTTGAGAAAGTTAGAGCCTCCTTATTATGGGTTTAATAGTATCACTGTTGTTCTTTTACAAGGATGGCTTTGACATTAAGTAACCCTTAAAGTATGATATGCTATTAAACAAAGAAGCCAAAATAGTATCCAAATGTTAGTTTTCATTATGCTATCTACAATACCAGAATGATTAATTATTAGAATAATGTTATTGTGTATGTCACTGGTTGTAGGTTATTGATGGTCAATGCTCTGTAGAAAACTGAGTAGACAGAAGAAACTGTGATTGACAGGCTGGAAATCATAAGACCTTTTTCAGTATGAGAACTGAAAGAAATAGGGTCTTGGGAGGTTTTGTAGAAATCCGAATGCTTGTTGCTTGATAGATATCACAAGATGGAGGAAGACAGAAGAAATGGAAAAGAATTAATTTTGATTTTAGCCAGTAGGCTTTGAGACACTGGACAAAACAGTCGGGTTTCAGATGTGAAGTAGAAAACAGTTACACTGAGACTACCCTGCCCTGGGAAGGGAAGACAATAGAGTAGTATATCTTTGACAAGTTTCTCCTCCTCTTTGAAATGATGATTTGTAAAGATGACCAATTATTTTAGAGCCAGCGTGAAAAATGGAAATAACAAGGAATAAGAGTGGTTGGTTGGTTGGTTGAGTTTTATGGCATTTCAACCTTTGTAGATTGTTTAATGCCAAATCCATTTTTATACAAATAATAAGTTCTATTTCAAACTATTCAGTTTAGCATGAGTACACAGTTTAATTGTCAAAAACATTTCTATTTCAAACTATTCAGTTTAGTCAAACAGTTCTAATTCAACCAATTCAGGTTAGTATAAGAATAGATTTTGTTTACAAACAGTTAAGTCAAAACAGTTCTATATTAAACAATTCAGTTTAGCTTAAGTACAGTTTCAATATCAAAAATAGTTCCATTTCAAACAATTCACTTTAGCATAAGTACACAGTTTAAAAGTAAATACACAGTTTAATTGTCAAAAACATTTCTATTTCAAGCTATTCATTTTAGGCAAACAGTTCTATTTCAGACAAATCAGTTGAGCATAAGTACACAGTTAAGTTCTATTTGACCCATAGATAGGGCCCTATCAGGCGCTACCATTCCAGGCCAGAGTGGACCTGGGAGCAATGTCAATGAAGAGGTGCTCCACATTCCCCAAAGCTCAAGCATCACTGGAACCTCATCATCAGATTGTTTAATGTCATATCCAGGACACGCGTTGAAGGGGAGGGGGTCTTACCCCTCTGCAAAGGTGTAGTTGGTGTATTCTACAGAATAAGAGTGGGGTATTTAAAGCTAAAAAAACGTTTTTCAACTTTTTTCATTACCCAGATGAAAATGTAATCCATGGCTTTAGAGTCCTGTTCCTAATCAAGTGAAAGCTTAACATCTCAACAATATAAGAATCAATTTAACTATTAATGAAAGATAAATAAGGTGTGAAAACCAATTTGGTGGAATTTTTATATATTCATTATGATATTTCACTCAGTATGGGTTTCATTAGATAATGAGTTGCAAAATTTTTTTTCATTTTAGAAAAATAAATATTGATTTTAATGGCATATCAACCTTTCTAGGATTATTTTATGCCAAGAGATTAAGGAATTGTGTTTATTGTACATTCATATTTACATTTTTTGTCTAGTTCTTTCTTTAGGTCTTTTTTTTTTTTTTTGCACACCATTCCATAAAATTCAAATAATTTTTAAACAAATCTATTTTAATCACAGATGGGACCTTAACAGGTACTACCACTCTGGGTCAGAGTGTACCTGGGAGTAGTGGCAATGAATGAGTACACCACATTCTCCAGAACTGAAGACTCACCATCAGATACAGTTTAGTGTCATACCCAGCACACCCTTTTGGAAGATGTCTTACCTTTCTGCTAGCTATTTGCTCAGTTGGCTGAGGCTGTAGAATACACCAACTGCACTTCTGCAGAGGGGTAAGACCCCCGCCAATGAGAGTCCTGGATATGACATTAAACAATCTGATGATGAGGTTCCATTGATGCTGGGGCTTTGGGGAATGTGGAGCACCCCTTCATTGCCATTGCTCCCAGGTCCACTCTGGCCCTGAATGGTAGCACCTGATAGGGCCCTATCTATGGGTTAAATAGAACTAACTGCATACTTATGCTAAACTGAATTTTTATAATTATAACTGTTTGACTAAACTGAATAGCTTGGAATAGAAATGTTTTTGACAAACTGTGTACTCATGCTAAACTGAATTGTTTGAAATAGAACTATTTGCATAAAAATGGAATTGCCGTCAAATAACCAGCAAAAGTTGATAGGCCATAAAACCCAAACAATTAACCAACCAGTTTGCAGGCTATTCACTCAGCATATTCTGAGCCCCACTGATAGTGCAAGAAAAACACTGAGGAACATTAGAACTGTCTATAAAATTGTTACGGATGGCAATTTAATTAGAAATGATAACGAATAAAAAATCTTAAAAGGAAAACAAGAATGTTCAAACTTGTGCTTATAACCAATTAATTCTTTGTTTTAATGGCATCTCAACCTCCATGGAGCAATTAAGGCCAAAGCCATCCTTTTAGAAGAACAACAGTGATACTAATTAACCCATACCTGTGAGGATAAGGGGTTTCATACCTTTCCCAAAGGTTTTAGTCCAAATGCTAATGCAATATTTTGACAAGTTCAAACTCACTTACTTTGAGGCAACAGCTTAGTACTTTTAGCCATTATACCACAAGGCCTTCTCTTCAAACATCTCATAGATGGGACCCAACAGGTACTACCACACTGGGTCAGAGTAGACATGGGAGTAATGGCAATGAAGAGGTACTCTACACTCCCCAGAGCTTCAGAACTGGAGTCTCACCACCGGATACATTTGAGTATCATTTTCAGGACATCCCATTCTGCTCCAGTAATGCTGGAGTTTTGGGGAATGTGGAGTGCCCCTTTATTATCATCGCTCCCAGGTTTACTCAGGCCTGGAGTGGTAGCACTTGATAGGGTCCTATCTATGGGTCAAATAAAACTAAACTGTGTACTTATGCTAAAGTGAATTATTTGAAATAGAACCGTTTTTTACATTAAAACTATGTACTTATGCTAAACTGGATTGTTTGAAAAAGAACTCTTTTTGACATTAAAACTGTGTACTTATGCTAAACTGAATTGTTTGAAACAGAACTGTTTATATGTATAAAAATGGGTTTAGCATTTAGTAACCTACAATGGTTGATATGCCATAAAACCAAACCAAACCAAACACCCCATTCTGGGCAGGTCTTACCCCTCTGCAGGAGATACAACAGACATATTCAATAGGAGTTTGAGGGCACCTTTGGTGGTGTAACGGTAAGCAAGCTAGACTAGCAAACCTACACGAGTGAGTTCGAGTCTCATTGGGCGCCCCATTCATTCGGCCTTGTGCCACATCGAAGCAAAGTGCTTCGTAAATTACTATTCAATAGGAGTTTGAACTCATTTACTTTGAGACCTCAGTCAAGTACTTTAGCCATTATGCCATAGGGACTGATCCACAATTAAAGCATTTGAAACAATTACTGTTGTGTAGGAAAAGAAATTGTTTGTGGGTATTAGTTGTCTGAATTTTTTAGATGAAGCTTGATGATTAAGGGTTTTCAGACTATTGTCTTCATCTTTATTGTTATTTCCACAACATTTCAGCTGATATGTCCTCCGGCCTTCTTCAGGTGTTCATTGAACATGGGAACCTACTCAGAACTTTGAACTATGTCCTTTATTGAATACATGGGGGTCACTTGTTCTGATTCTGAGTAACAATACAGGAATACTTAACACTTGTACCAAGTTATGGCTAATGGAACCAGAACAGGCGACCCCTGTGGATTCAATAAAGAACATAGTTCGAAGTTCCATGTAGGTTCCCGAGTTCAACAAACACATCGGCCAAAATGTTGTGGAAATAACAATAAAGATGAAGACAATAGTCCAAAAACCCTTAATGATAAAAAATTGTTCATGAAAAATTATTGTTGTATAATAAATTAAAATTAATAAATATCGATAAGTTTTAGCTATTCTAAATGTTTAAACCTATGTCAAATTAAGTGCAATATCAAACAACAACCTGTATTTCATAACATATTACCTTTTGTGGCAAGATTGATATTAAAACAAATAATAATCCTATTAATTCTAAGGTTTGATAATTCCCCATTTAATAATTTGATGAGTCAAAATCTAAAATTTAGCTTTAAGTATTTTCCAGTGTCAGATGAATTAGAATAAAATTCTGAAATACCCCCAAGAGATTTACTTACTGTGGGGTCTTCACATAAGCTGACCTTGTGTTGCATAGCAGTTCTGTGGAGGAGGTTGGATGAATAAGCATAGATGGAAATAAGTTCAACCAAACAAAAAACTGACTCATGAAAATAGGTTTCTATTACACTTGTTATAACACTATCAAGTAAAAAATTCAAATGAAATGAATAAAAACCTAATGTTTAATCAAAGAATTTGAGAAATTGCGAACATTTTGGAAAATGAATTTTTCCTGATGTATTTTTATCAAGACTGTTCTTCTATAAACTGGAGTGGTGGTATCTATTGGGATTTCATCTGTTGGTCAAATAGATCTATTTGAAAATGATTATAGTTGGATAGGAATACTTGAAACCAAATAACTGTGCAACCAAATGATTATAATCAAATAGAAAAAATGTTATTAAAAAAAATCATTGCAATGAAAATAAAAATAGTGATGAGTGTAATAAAACATTTACAATTTCAGTATCGAATAAATAAGGAGTTGAAAAGCTATCAAATAAATACAGAGAAATTGTATTAAATTTATTTGTATTAGGTTCAGTTCAGTTTCTTTTATTTAATTGCATATCAACCGTGTTGGGTAAATTAAATGCAAAATCTATCTTTGTAGAACAATGGTGGTACTATTTAACCCATAGCTGGAGAAAGTAAAGAGATTCATACCCTTCCCAAAGGTATTAGACCAAAAGTGCTACTAGAGTTCAAACTAGCTTGTGTTGTAATCCAGCTTGTTAGCCATTATGCCATAGTGACTCCCCTCTGTATTGGACAGAAATACCTGATATCATATAACAATGTGCAAACTATTATTGACAAACAAGTGCAATTGAAAAAAAAGCAATCAAACATTGAAAATATAGTTATAATTACAATGAAACATTTACAAATGAATCAAATGTTTAAAAATTATCAATGTTAGGAATACTTGAAACCATATAAGTATGTACAAATGATTTGTATTAATAGTTACTTAAAGATATAATTGTTTACTAAGAATTATTATTAGTAGTAGTTACTAGAAACCATATAATTTCTTGAAATACTTGAAACCATACAATTGTGTGAAAATTATTTGTATAATTAGTTACTTAAAGTTATAATTGTTTACTAAGGAATATTATTATTAGTTACTTGAAATCATAAAATTGTTTGCAAAAAATAAAAAAATACTTCAGCATTAAAAACCCCACAACAGTTGACATGTAAAACCAACCAACCCTATTTTGGGAAGCAAACTATTTGTGAATTCATTATCCTAGAAAGAAATTCTGGCTTTAACTTTTATTAACAGTTGACTGCTTAAAATGATTAGAAAAATGGAAATTATATTAACAAATGATATTGCTTTTATATTGTATTATTCCACTAAACTTGTTATAGATGTTTTCTGAACTATTTCTTTGAATAAATTATTCTTTTTGGTTATTTTCTTTATTTAAAAATTTTTTTTTTTATCTTTCTATCACTTCAAACTGGTCTTTTGAGATAGCAGCTTTCAAATTGAAACATTTAGAATAATTTTGCTTTGTACATACGAGCATAAAGTAAATTCTATCTATCTATCTATAAAGCTGCTCTTTTTATTTGTTTTGTTTTGTTTTGTTTAGACTACACTGACTGTTGACTAGCCAAAAAAAGGGGTGTTCTGGGATGAGACAAAACTGTATTTGATAGTAATGTTCCACTTATGGTAGAGTAACCTCTTCATTGCCATTACTCTCTAGTTCACTCTGATCTGGAGTGATAGTAGTCATTAGGGTCCCATCTATGGGTCAAACTAGTCTGTTAAAAATTATTCATATTTGATTGGACTGTTTGAAAAATAATTCTAAAGAAACAACTACACAAAAAAATGTAAATATGAATATACAATGAATGTGATTCCGAGCCTTAAGGCATAAAATAACTTCAAATGGATTGACATGCCATAAAAATCAGTTAGTCTGTTTGTCTATTCAAGCTCTTATTCCTGCTTCAAATGGTATTTACCAAGCCTTTTTACCATAGGCAAGATGTGATATGATCAAATTTTTAGGTGGAGGCCTTTCTATGCAGTAAGGGCATCTCAGATATCAGGCAATGACCCTGACCTTTCCCTTTTAGAGAAGATGGAAGATGCTGCCTGAGGCAATGACCCCTAAAGCCAAGCATGGTCAAACCAAAATTGAAAGTCATGCTGGAAAGCAAGTCTATATAACTTAATAAAGGTCATCATTTTAACCTTTATGGGGTTAGCTTATTTCCATTTTGCTTTAAAATAATTCATTGAAAATAAAAGAAAACAGGTTTTCAAAATAGATTAGCACAACCCGCCACCAAAAAAAAAAGCTACATTTTATCCTTCATTTTCAATCTTTTTTTTTTAATAATCTTTTTTGATCTTTTAATAATCAATTGTTTTGTTGATAGCTTTTATAATTATTCTTAGCTGTAATCATGTTATCAACCTTGACCATCTCAAAAAACTAATAATGCAAATTGAACCAGCCACTTAAAAAGTTAATAGAATTTTCTCAAAAATGAGTTAAATACATTTACTTCAGAAAACTGATTTTCAATTTTTCCATTCAAGTGTTTTCCCTTATTATTGTAAGGTTAATATTTCATTTATCTCTGTCATTAATTCACCAAATTTTAAACTCGAAATAGAAATCAACAATGATTTATTTGAGAATATCATTTATAGTTTCAGTTTGTGCAATTATTATGCATGTATTCTATAGAATTCCCATGGGTATTGCTAGTTTTATAAGATCTTAGATTTTGTGATATTTTGCTTTGATATCAGGAATTTGACTGAACTTTGATGACTCCAGGACCATCAATTTATTGATTTCCATATAATATTAGACTGCAATGTGTGTGTGTGTATGTGTGTGTGTATAAACATGAAAAACTATATATTCAAAAGCTGTATTTATTTGTAAATGGATAATATGGCAATGTAAAACTTTTTTCATTGTTTTTTTAAAACTCTCTTCAAGGTATATATATATATATATATATATATATATATATATATATATATATATATATATATATATATAATGTGTGCGTAAACATGAAAAACTAAATATTCAAAGGATGCATTTATTCATATATGGATAATATGCCAATGTTAAACTTATTGTTTTTTTTTTAAAAACTATCTCCAAGGTATGTGTGTGCATATGTGTGTGCGTGTAAACACATTCAAAGGATGTGTTTATTTATATATGGATGATATGCCAACGTTAAACATTTGTTTTGTTTTTTAAGACTATCTTTAAGTTATATATAAGTACACAAATGATATATATATATATATATACATGAATCAATATACATACAAGTTTAAATATTGGCATAAATGTCTGAGATGAGGAATTGTTATTATTGCTATGATTCAGACTTATTGTTCTCATCTTAGTTGTTATATTCCCAACATTTCAGATGCTTTACTTTATAGGCCTAATGAATAGAATATTCGCCAATGGCCAAGAGACCAGAGTTCAATCCCAGGTTGAGTCATACCAAAGACTCAAAAAATGGTATTTGATGCTGCCTTGCTTAGCACTCAGAATTATTAGGTAAGAATCAAGGGTAAAGTGGAACAATCTAGGGAATGGAGTAGCACCCTCCCCTACACCTCAGTGTAGTAGCTATTGAAAAGGAAGCCTTCGGGTCACCTTCAACTTAGGTCGCCAACTTTACTTATTAACCCAACACCTTTACTAGGAGCAGGGGCAACAAAAGAACAGATTTTCTAAGTGGAATGTAGTTGATTTGAATATGGTTTTGCTTCTCCTAGATAAGTTGCTGTGCCAAGGCCCCCCCTCCAAAAAAGAAACAGTCTGCTCATAGCAGAGGAAGAGATAGATTCATGCTTTTCCATGAGGTGAAATGAAAATAGCCTCCTCCAGGATTTAAACTTAGGTTACCAGTTCTATTTCTTACAACAATAACCATGATGCTAAAATTCAGACATGTTTTGTTGAACTCAGTAACCTTCAGGGAATTTCAAATTGAAAATCTAATTTAATTATTGTCACTTTTCTGTCCATGCCTAGAGATTTATGGTATCGATAAATTTGTCTTCTTATATCAACCTTGTGAGTTTTCCTTTCCACTGAATCCAGGCCCAAGGTTTGAACTCATGATCTCCAGGTAAACTCTAACTAGAAGCTCTTAACCAACACTTTTACCCTTTAGTCTGTTTTCCCATTGGACTATTCATATAGACCATTTTTAAACCTGAAGTCATTTGTCTAACTCTTCAAACAGTTTTTGGTTAGGTTTGGTTTATTTGTTTAACTGCATTTCAAATCCTTATGAGTAATTTAATACCAAAATTTGGTTCATTTGTAAATGTTTGCTTGTGAGAGAGAGAGAGAGAGAGAGAGAGGTTTGGTTTAATTAACAGCTTATCAAATCCTTAGGGATTATTTAATACCAAAATTTGATTCATTTTAAATGATTGATTTTAACAGAGGACAGAGAGAGAGAGAGAGAGAGAGAGAGAGAGAGAGAGAGAGAGAGAGAGAGAGAGAGAGAGAACAAGAAATAGTAGATAAAGAAAAGAGGGGAGAGAGAGGTTTGGTTCATTTGTTTAATGGCTTATCAAATCCTTATGGGGTTATCTAAGGCCAAAATTTAATTTATTTGTAAATGATTGACTTTAATAGAGGAGAGAGAGAGAGAGAGAGAGAGAGAGAGAGAGAGAGAGATTTGGTTTAGCTTATTGGTTTAAAGGTATATCAAATCCTTATGGATAATTAAATACCAAAATTTGGTTCATTTGTAAATGTTTGATTGTAGTCAGAACTATTTTCAATGCTCCATTGCATTTTTTTTTTATTAATTTAAATTTTTGACATTAATTATTTGTTTGCACACAGTTATAAAGTATGTCTATCTAATACTTATTAGCCCAGTTGGCTTGGCCTGTAGAATATGCCAACTGCATCTCTGCAGAGAGGTAAGACCCTCCGTTGCCAGCGAGTGTCCTGATGGTGAGGCTCCAGGAGCTTTGGAGAATGTGGAGTACTCCTTCCTTGCCATTATTTCCAGGCCCACTCTGGCCCAGAGAGGTAGTACCTGTTAGGAAATTATCTATGAGTTAAATAGAACTATTTAATCCTTTAGTGTGCTTGAAACCATTTAAATAATGTTACCTACACACTATTTGCTTACAATAAATCATTTTTATGTATAAACAGGATTTGGCATTAGATAATCCACAAGGGTTCATCATATGCAATAAAAAAACAAAAAAATAAACAAAAATTAATAATTTATACTCAGATATATAGTTTCAAGTGACTATTCCTATCTAATAATAATCTTTCATTTGCACACAGTTATATGATTTTAAGTATTCCTATCTAACAACAATAATTTGCATGCAGTTATAAGGTTTCAAGTAACAAATAATAATAATCCTTAGTACACAATTATAACTTCAAGTAACTATTCCTGACACAAATAATTTGCATGCAGTTATATTTGAACAGATTTATTTGGACTATTGATGGGAACCCAACAGGTACTACCACTCCAGGACAGAGTAGATTTGAGAGCAATCACAATGAAGGTATATCAAAAACTCCCCAGAGTTCCAGAACTATAGCCTCATCATTGGATAAAGTTTAATATTATACCCAAGATAGACCTTTTGGAGGGGGTCATACTTCTCTCCAGAAAATGCGGTTGGCATATTATAAGCATCACAAACAAGCCTGTCTTCAATAAGAGCATGTATGGTTTGTTTTGTTTTTTTCTCTCAGAAAAATCAAAAAATTCTCAGAAGCTTACCAGTTTTAACAAAAAGACATCTGAAGAAGGCCTGAGAGTACAGTGGTTGAAATGTGTTATAGAAAAGAAGAAGAAGAGAGAGAGGCACAATGATAAGGATCAGAGAGAGAGAAAGAGAGGGAAAGGCTTTAATAACAATAACAAAAGAAGGCCTGAGAGTACAGTGGTTGAAATATTATAAGTGCAATACCCATGATGTAGACAAGAGTCTAAAATCATGTATATAATCTGCACATTTTATTTTATAACTTAATAATGGGCCTAAAACAAAAGAGTACTAATGCTGGCAATTCGGATATGCCAAAGACAAATCTTAAAGTCTTTCTTTTAAAGGTGGAGGGTCCCAGTGGCATAGTGGCTTATGTGCAAGACTGCGACATTGTAGTGAGTTCACACTCCAGTTGTGCTATTATGTTCACTTTCAGATTAACACTTTTGGGAAAGGTATTACCTCCTTATCTTCCCCAGCTATAGGTTAAATAGTACCACTATTGTTCTTCTACAACAGGTTGATATGTCATTAAAACAACATCCCTTTAAATGAAAATACAAAAGCTAATAAGGAAAGAAAAAATTGTATGCTGTGGTTGCTGAGATTTACAGTCAAAACCAATTTTTTATCTATCATATAACTTATTACCAGACTTTTGACCTAATAAGTAGAGTGTTTGCCAATAGTCCGGGAGACCAGGGTTCAATCCCAGGTACAGTCATGTGTATATATATATATATATATATACACACACACACACTCACACACACATATATATATCTATATAAATGGTACTTGATGCCACATTGCTTAATATAGGCAAATGGTTATATCTCTGTGAACTGGTTCAGGTTTGTGTTCTTATATCATACTGAGTATCAATACTATTTCAGTCAATAGCTATTCAATTTTGACTTGTACAAAATTGCACTTTCACTAAAGTTGAGTGTATCTCTTTCATTTGAAAATATATTTTGGATGAAGCATTTAACATTTGTTATATATGTTCTTAAGATGGTTTATTAAAAACAAAAAATGATACATAACATTGGCACATTATCATATATGAAAAAATACATCCTCCGAATATTTTTTCTTAGTTTTTTTATATTTACATACCATTGGATTTATTTCCATTTCTGAGAGAGAGAGAGAGAGAGAGAATATATATATATATATATATATATATATATATATATATATATATACGCTCTACCGGTCACAAATTTTTATTTCTCATTCTAAGTGTTATTTTTAATGAAATAAGTTAAGCCCCACAATGGTTTTATATATTATACGAAATACAAGTCTTCCTGAACAACATTAAATACAAATTAAACCAAAAATCACAAAACAACTTCTTAAACTTTTGATTCATCAAAACATTCCACTTTGGCCACTATTAGTGCTTTACAGATTCTCACCATTCTTTCCATTAAAGACTGGAGGTCGTAATTTATTAAGCTTTTTGCTTAGCTGTGGCGCAAGGCACCGAAGACTGGAGGTAGACTGAAGATAGTTCTTTCCAGCTTTTCCACAAGAGTTGCCAGAGGTGAGTTGCATTTGTGGGTTGTTTAGCTCTGACTTTTCTGTCACGTTCATCCCATACCAATTCAATGGGATTTAAGTTTACTGATTGCACTGGTCAAGACATCAGTTGAAGGAAATACGGTTCCTCTTTGCTTTTGATGTACCTCTGCCAGGGTTTACTTGTATGCTTTGGGTCATTATCTTGCATGAGTACAAATCTTTGATCCACAAGCTGCATTCCAGATGGGATCACATGATACTACAGTATACTGTGATAGCCAGTCTGATTCAGTTTGCTCTTCCCCTGGTGCAAATTCCCAACTTTACCATTAGCAAAAGCTCCACACCATGAGAGAGCCTCTTCCATGCTTTACAGTTGGTGTGATATGAGGGTTGCAGCTCTTTCACCAACTCTTTGCTGCCCATAGACTCTTTTATTTGACCCAAAGATTTTCAACTTTGATTCATCAGTCCAAAAGACTTTATTCTAGTGCTCTATTGTTCAGTCTTTGTGTGCCTTGGCCTACTGGAGCCTTTTGACATTCTTTTACTTCCCCAACAGTGCTTTCTTGACAGAAATTCTGCTATATAGGCCAGCTTCACAGAGTCTTCTACTCACCGTAGATGTTGACACATTTTTTTTCATAACATTGGTTCAATTGTTCTGTCATACAAGCTCATGACTCTGATGAAATTGTCTTCTGCATAGGTAAAACAGATAAAATCTAGCAAGCAGTAATTCAACACCTTATAGTCTAATGTGAGTTCAAGTGGTGGTATAATGTAATTTTTGGAAAACATTTTATTCCTGCTCAGTACTAAAAGAGAAAAGCATCTTCAAATCAATTTTTAAAAAGATATCTCGTTATACTAAGGTCAAAGTTACTGAGAAAGACTTGTATTTAATATGATAAATTTAAACATTGTGGTGCTTAACTTGTTTCATTAGAAATAATACTTTTAGGATAAGAAATAAAATTTTTGAGGGTGGCCAAATACTTTTGACCAGCAGTATATATATATATATATATATATATATATATATATATATATATAGATAGATAGATAGATAGATAGATGATAAATCTATAAAATAAGAATTATTTCAAAATAGAAATTTTAATTGATGAAATTTTATCCAAAGCTTGATACAATAAATACAAAAATGTGTGTCTGGGTAGGGAAATGGCATTATTCTGTATTTTAGTCACAGCATTAGATGACCCTCACTCTTCTGAATGTTGTCAAGTGCTGGTGGTCAGCTTCTCATCTGTCTTGCATTTTAAAGCATCATAATTAGTAACCAATAGCCGTACACTAAATGTATGTAAAATAGATAAATAAAAAGATAGATATTCAGTTTCTGTATGCATTTGCAAGAGGAAAATGCTTGCAAGGCTGTTCTGTATTGCCTTCTTCTGTAAATGTCACTATTGAAATACAGGGACATAAAAATTGATCTTATGTCGCACCCTGTCTGGGGTGGAGGGATTGAGTAAATACATATAGCTATAGCTGATATTGAATATATATCGTAGATATTTTAGCAAAGTTTTTAAAATTCTAAAACTTTTGAAAATTTTGAGATGGGAGTTCAGTTTACAATTTAAGTATGTTAAACCCAACTATTACTTTTTTGCCCATCAGTTTAGCCAAATCAAATCATTTAAATTTTTAGCTTTTTATTTAATCATTTACAGTAGACACAAGCTGGAAACTTCTAGAAACCATGATTTTGATCCTTTTTCCCAATTAATGGAAAGATCAAATCAAGATCTAAAACAAATCATTTCATGTTTACATTTGTAGTATGAGCAATGGCCACCAAGGGACCATTGTGAACTGTCTGCCGAATAAGTTTTAATTTAAACAAACTAACTGGGGTTAATATTGAGGTTGCATAATGGAACCTTCTTGCCTCACTTTTCTAGCAATAGATTCTCCTCAGACTATGAAATAATAAATAGGAAATACTTTCTCCCTTCCTTTTACTCTTTCTTTTCTCTCATTCACCCTTCCTTTTTTCCCTTTTCTCTCTCTCTTTGCTTCTTCCTCTTTTATCTTTTTTCTTCCCTCCTTTCTTCTTTCTCTTCCTTTATTCCTCCTTTTATCTCTTCTCACTTCCTTTTTCTTTTCATTTTTTCCTTCCTCCCTTCCTTTAAGACACTATAGAACTTGAGCGTGTAGGTACATATGATTAGATGTAGGTGCATATATATGTGCATAGTTGTGAGTTGACCATAAGTATATATATATGTATATATATATATATATACACACACACTCACACACACATATATATATCTATATATTTGTTTAAAAAACAACAAATTTAGAAATAGTATTCCATTTCCATTTTACTTGATATATATATATATATATATAGACTCACACACTTATGGTTTGTGGTGATAAGTTGGAAATCCAGTCAAAAGTTTTAAAGGGTTATAAAATTTGAATCTGGTGAAAATGTTTTTTAGATGAAAAGGTTTCTTTATGTCAACCATAGACTGGCAAATTATGGAGCCATGGTAAAGAAGATAAGAGTCAAGCCTTTTTTAAGTGCCTGAAATTTGGATGGTCTATATGTGTAAATGGAAGGGAAATGCAAGCTCCATATATACAAATTGTATTTTGAGAAAAGGACAGATCAGCCCAGGTTAAGGGAACTTGTGACAATGATATGTGTCATTCAAGCCACTTTATTGGTGATGACCAGTGAGACAAATTGGATATGGAAGATGGAGGGAGTTTGTTAGCAGTGACCAGCAGTAGGAAGTTAGAATTCAGGCCAAAAACTGGAGTGGGGGGTTCAGAGCAGAGCTAGAGGGAGATCAGAGATCTACTCCTTCTTTGAGCAAGTGCAGTCTTTCAAATTCTGTGTTGTATTTTCTTTGTGACACTGCTGTCTCCTGGGTTTGTGCACTGTGGTGTGCATCTGCATAATGAAACAACATGGAGTATGACATTGCAGTGCAGCAAAGTATGCAGCAGTACACCAAATTATGCACAATGTGGAGAAGCATGAGCAATAGTCCAGGCAGCTACTTCATAGTCCTAACTTCCACCCTTTCTTTTGTTCTCTTTCTCTTACTTTCCTCTCTCTTTCCTTTCTTTCTTCCTTCCTTTTCTCCATTCTCACTTCCTTTCCTTCTCTCTTCCTTTTCTTCCTTTTACTCTTTCTTTCTCTCATCACATCTGTGCCACTTTTTCAATATAAGACTTCATCAATATAAAAGCCAATAAAACTAAAATTAATTAGCCAAACTCAATAATGATCTCAAAAGCTGTTGTCCAAATTTGTCTTTGTTTTTTGTTTTTCCAAGAGGAAGCACACTTTTATTACTCCTATTATTTTGTGGGATGCAAGTCTCATCATAAGGGAAACTATTTCCTTTTTTTCAGTGTTGCATTGTTTACTTTGATGATTGTGTATCAACCCAAATTGGGATGAAAAGCAACAAGGAAAAACAACAAATAAAAATTAGTAATGCTGATCTCAAAAGCTAATTTTGTCTTTTTAATTGCAATTAATTTGGCTGTTTTTAAACTAATTAAACAATTTAAAGTTTTCTTTATTAACGTTGATCAGTGCATATTTATGGAATCTTGTACTAAGCTTAACTTAGTTAGACACAAGACCAGATATATTGAGCACCAACTGATAATTTGCCTATGTTTTATTTCTGTATTTTGAGGGTAAAGATGCCTGTACAAGCATTTATGATAATAGTATTAATAATTATTATTTCTATTATTACATATCTATATTAGTTGTTAATATTTACTAGTACTTTTTTATATTCATAGTTGCTTTTTTATTGAAATTTATTCAGGTTATTAAATAACAATGAGGAATAGCATGGATTTGAAATGATAAAGGATAAGCTCTCAGTGAGATACAAACTCTTCTTTTTTTATCTAATCCTTCATCATTTCTTAGATATATCATTCCTTGTAATTGTAGATTTACAAACCAAGTAAGCTATGATTTCAAAAGAAATAATACAAAACTTTATCAAAGAAAATACTAGTCAAAATTAACAATAGTTAACAATGTTTTATGTAAAAATTACTAAAAGATGATCAGTTCTTGTATTGGTCCTTTGCTGCCATAAAAATAATAACTAAAATGAGTTGTGAAACCACAACCAAAAATGAGAATACCTAGCTGTCCAAAATAAGTACATCATTTATATGTATTTATACATTTTTATTTTTGGTAAGAGAAGTACTACATTCTTTTTGGGGGTGTCCTCGTGGTGTAATGGTTAAAGCGATGGACTGCGGAATCGTAGTAAGCAAGTTTGTACTCTAGTCACGCTATTACGTTCACTTTCAGGCAAATACCCTTGGGAAAGGTATGAACCCCCTTATCCTCCCAGCTATGGGTTAAATAGTACCAATACTGTTCTTCTAGGAGAATGGCTTTGGCATTAAATAACCTACAAAGGTTGATATGCCATTAAACAATGAGACCTACATTCTTTTTATTATCAGAGTTTTAATAAGAATAGTAATTTTGATAATAAATAATACAAAATAATTTTTCATTGTATAATGTTTTACAAGAAATAAAAGTGTACATATATTATGTGTGATGTATACATATCATCTTCAAATAGTGCTAATAGCAGAGAGTTCCCCGATTCTCACTGACCATCTGTTCTTATAGTTCATTACACCTAATAGATCCCCTAAACTGTATCCACACAGAGCTGATATGTCCTTGCTGGTGGGCCAACCTTAGTGTGTCCACGTGTAGGAGTCCATAAGACTTCAACCTTACTTTACCAGCAGTGCCCAGCATGTCTTGTTCATTTTACTAGGATGGTTTGTAAAATGGGAGATAAGTGGCCATGCAACTGCTGTTTTGTAGGGTGTTGCTTCTAGGATTTTTTAAACATGTATCGGATATCATTGTATTTGATATCCTACATATTCCATGTTAAAAACTAACTTACATAAATAAGTACGCGCCAACAATTTCTTTTTTAAAATTTAATTTTTTTCTAAATCAAAGATCATCAAGTTGTGCTGAGAGCACAGAATTTCCTAACTTTCTTTTGCCATCAGTCCCTATCATCTATCACTCTTGGGAGATCTTCTAAACTGTATTTAGTGTCCACACAGAGCTTATATATATAAGACCTTGCTGGTCAGCTAACACTGGTGTATCTATTTGTTGGAAGCCATAAGAGAACATCGCTTATGAGTTTGTTCATCTCAACCAGTGCATTGCATTTCTTGTTAATTTTACTTGAATAGTTTGTGAGATGGGAAGTAAGTAGTTATACAGCTGCTGTTTTGTGGGGTGTTTTCAGGATTTATTCAAAACAGTATGAAGCACTCTTGTATAGTTCTCATCTATCTTTTTCTTAAGGAATTTCTTTAGAGTTCAAGTAGTGCAACCATACAGTAGTACTGACATGGCTACAACTTGGAAAAAAATCTTGTCTTAATTTATTAGAGAAATAAGATTTCTATATGATCGATAACCTGTCAATAGCAGTCCATGCCTTTTCTAGGAGTATATTGACATCACTTTTAGCAGATGAGATATTACTGCTGAGATATGTGAACTTGTCTACTAATTTCAGAGGAGGGAGTCTTTGTGATGTAATGGCTAATGTGCTGGACTGCAGCATCATAGTGTTATGGTGATATACTCCATGACATCACTGCATGGACTCTCCCCAACACTATAAATAGTGACTGACTTGATAAACAATTCAAGCGAGTTTATACTGTCTGTATTTCCATAAATATCTACTGCTGTAAACCTTACATCTCTTTGTGTGATTCATTTCTGTTCCTTCAAGACCACAACACATAGTAAGCAAGTTCAAACTCCAGCTGTGCTATCATGTTTACTTTCAGACAAATAGACTTGGGAAAGATATGCACCTTCCTAATGCACCCCACTCAGCTATGGGTTAAATAGTACCATAACTGTTCTTCAACAAAGATGGATTAGGCATTAAATAACACACAAAGACTGATATGCCATTAAAAAAGAAACCAAACCACCACATTATTAAAGTATTGCAAAACTTTTGTCCCACCCACTATTTCTAGTAGAACATTATACAATCAAAATGGATATTATAAGGTATTATTTATTACTAAACTCTTTAACAGTGATATTGTAAGCAAAAATATAATTATGTAGCGGTTAAAAAAATACATCCCTGGATAAAATTTTATTTTTGGTTACATGGGTTTTGCAACTTTTTTTTGAGGATTTTACTTATTTATAGATAGAACTATAATATATTAGGTTTGGTTCAGTTTATTCAACAGCATATCAACCTCTTGTGGTTTATTTAATGCCAAAATTTTATTAATTTGTTCCATTGCAATCATTTTTTTAAATTGCACTTTTTAAAATTTCTCTATAATAATCCTTTGTTGGAAATCACACATTTTTTTTAACTTGTTTATAATAATTATTTGTTTGCACACAATTATATTAGAGAGAGAGTATCCATGATGTAGTGGCTAACATGCTTGACTGTAACATTAAAGTGAATGAGTTCAAACTCCAGTTGTGCTATTACATTCCTTTTTAGACGAATACCCTTAGGAAAGGTATGAACCCCCTTGTCCTCCAAGCAATAAATTAAATCGTACCACTACTGTTCTTCTACAAGAATGGCTTCAGCATTAAATAACCCATGAAGGTTTATATGCCATTAAAACAAAGAAAACAAACCAAACAAAACACTTATATGATGTCAAGTACTCATATCCAAATAACTTGCACACACTTACATGGTTTCAAGTATTCCTATCAAATACTGCTAATTTTTGATTAGGTTTATTTGATCATAGATAGAACCCTAACAGGTACAACCACTCTGGATCAGAGTGGGCCTTGGAGTAATGGCAATAAAGGGTTACTCCACAGTCCCTAGAGTTTCAGAACTGGAGCCTCACCTTCTGATGCAGTTTAGGGTCATACCCAGGACACTATTTGAGTATGTGTGCATCATCATATTATGTTAACTCATATCATTAAAACAAGTTATATTTGATAATGTTGCATTAGGTATGGTTGGTTGGTTGTTTGGGTTTTATGGCATATCAACCCTTGTAGGTTATTTAAGAACAAATCCATTTTTATACAAATAGTCAGTTCTATTTCAAACAATTCATTTTAGCATGAGTACACAGTTTGTCAAAAACATTTTTATTTCAAGCTATTCAGTTTATTCAAACAATTCTAATTCAAACAAATCAGATCAGCATAAGTAAGCAGTTTCAAAGTCAAAACAGTTCTATTTCAAGCAGTTCAGTTTAGCATAAGTACACAGTTTAATTGTCAAAAATATTTCTATTTCAAGCTATTCAGTTTATTCAAACAGTTCTAATTCAGCCAATCCAGTTTAGTATAAGTATGGATTTTGCTTACACACAGTTAAATGTCAAAACAGTTCTATATTAAACAATTCAGTTTAGCATAAGTACAGGTTCAATGTCAAAAACAGGTCCATTTCAAACAATTCAATTTAGCATAATTATGCAGTTCAGTTCTATCTAACCCAGATAGGTCCCTATCAAGTGCCATCCCTCCGGGCCAGAGGGGAATCGGAAGCAATGGCAATGAAGGGGCACTCTGCACTCCCCAAAGCCCCATCATCACTGGAACCTCACCATCAGATTGTTTAGTGTCATATCCAGGACACTCGATAAGGGGGTTCCTACACTCTGCAGAGGTGCAGTTGGTGTATTCTACAGCCCCAGCCAACTGGGCAACATTAGGTATGATGTGTACCCCAAGTATGATGGTGGACTGAAAAGCTTATATGATGATGTCATATTTGAAGTTGGCGACGTTTTTTACCAAAGTATGCTAATTTGATTACATTCCATGAGACTATCTTGGTTAGTATACAAACTTTTCAGCTGACCTTTGTAAATACAATCTAGGTTTATCTTTGGGGTTTGTTTTTTTGGTTTAATAGCATATCAACTCTTGATGGTCATTTAAATCCTGTTTATACATCTATATGATCTTTAAGTGAATAGTTTTTAGGTAATGATTTTTAAATGAACCAGAGCTCATTTTTTTTTTCACACAGCTAAATAGTTTCAAGTATAATTTGACTTATAGAGAAGACCCTAACAAGTACTACCACTCTGGGTCAGAGTGGACCTGACCGTAATGCCACTGAATGGGTGCTCTATATTTTCCAAAACTCCAGGACTGAAGCCTCACCATCAGATGGTTTAAAGCCATATCTTTGACATATTCTGTGGGAGTGTTTTACTCCTCTGCAGAGATGCAGCCGACAAATTCTACAGCTACAGCTGACTGGGCTGTATGCACTAGGGGAAGAGAAGGAAAAATCAAACAAAGAATACTTACCCAATAACTACAATTATAAAATCTAGAATATTCCATCCATTCCGTAGATATGCACCAGCATGTAACACAAATCCATATGCTATAATCTTCATTGCACACTCTAATGTGAAGATAACAAGAAAAACGTATTCTACATTTTCCTGAAATTACAAAGAAAAGAAAAGAAAAGAAAATCTTTTACTTGTTTTGTTTATAAGTTGCAAAAGAAAGTTACACACAAAATTTAGGCAAAAATACATTTAAAAAGTATAAAAAACATAAGACAAAAAAATAAAGCAAAAATAAAACACAATTTGTAGATTTAACCAAAACTTACTTAAAGGCCACCCTCAGCAGCCATTAAGCTCAATGTCAAGTCACATTCTACTTAAAGAATTTATATCATAATTAACTGCAAATAGATGTTTAAGGAAAGGACTCTATAATTAATAGCTGTCTCTCTTGATAGGGGTGAGCATGAACAGAACAAACTATTATGAAGTTGCAAACTCGATAGGAAATAGTTTTATTCTCTCTTAAGACATTTTTATACCGTTGTGCTAATAAGGAACTTGCTATGATCTGCTAGAAATTTCTGCAGATATTCATCCAGAAAGACTCCAAATTAATCAGCTAAAAAGCAGTAAGATTACAGGCTTTTATATTGTAGGTAAGATGACTATAGATACAACCACACTATCTTCATCAATTGTGACGTTCGTACATCTGTGGTTGCTTCAGTGTCTTGATGGTGTTACATTCACTTTCAAGTATCTATTTTGGTCAAGTTTTCAGCCAAAATTCACCCAGATAGATTCTTATTTCTCAAGTTGAGAATGATTAATATCACAGACTGAAGACAAAGATAGTTAAGAATTTTATACATGGAGACACCTTTATTTGATGTTCAGTGAATATGGTTTTTAGTTTGTTCCATTTTTTAAATTTATTATCAGACTAGCAACAACACAATAGAGAAACCAAAGAATAGAAGCAGTAAGCTTCCAAGTATTGAGACTGGAGAAAATAGCACAATTGCTAATATGTAACAGTTGTGACTCAATTCTTCACAAGGAGTTTAAAGGATTAGTATATCCGTGTTTTGTTAACTAACACAAAATGATACAGTATAATTAACATGTATTTAGATTCATTTTGATAGTGCCAAATTAAAAATGGTTGTAAATTTCTCACTTCTTGTTATTCAACCTAAGTAAGCAGGAGTAGCATTTGGGAAAAATCAGATTTAAGTTTGTTTATCAGACAAAAAAAAGTTACCATAAACTTAGTTTATCAGATAAGATGTTCTTTCTGATTATTCCGATAAAAGACCACTTGGATTTTTAAGCTTTTCATCATCAAAAACTGTGAACCTTCCTCTCTTTTCCTCTCTTTTTTAGTTCTGGATAATATCCAAGCGACAGTTCCAGGCCTCCAAAAACTTATTTACAGTTTTCAAGATTAGAATTATTTATTGCAGGTTGAGTTGGATGGCCAGAAAAGTTACAAATAGAATTTTCTTGAAAAGTCAAAGTTTTTACACAGAGATTCATCAGACAGCAAATGATTTCAGTTCCAACTTTAATCTAAAAGTGATTTTTTACTGTTTTAATCCATTTTTACAAAAAATGATTTTAATCAGTCAAAGAGAACTTACTTAATTATAGATACTAGCATACCAGTATGACATACAGATTGTAAGATGGTCATTATCAAAAATAAAGGCAGTAGAATCACTTATATTAAAGTTTAAGATAATTATCTGTATTTAAAGGACTTTTTATTTGTTTATATCAATCATTGGCCTAATGAGTAGAATGTTTGCGAATAGGTCAGGGAGACCGGGGTTCAATCCCAGGTTGAGTCATAGCAAAAAAATGGTACTTGATGCCACCTAGCTTAACGCTCAGCTTTATAAGTTAGGGATCAAGGGTAAAGTGGAGCAATCCAGGAAATGGAGTTGTACCCTCCCCTACACTTCTGTGTAGTAGCTATTGAAAAGGGAGCCTTATGATCACCCTCAACTAAGGTCACCAACTTTACTTATATCATTTATTTACAACATTTACTATCTCGTTAACACTGAACGTAGTATATAGAAAACAATTTCTGGTTTGTTCAGAAATTTCAGATACCCAGAAAAATCCAAAAAAATCAATAAATTCTTGGAATAAATAATTAATTTTATTATTTTTCTGAGTTGGTTTGGTAGTATCAACTTTGTTTCATTTTTTTAAAGATCATTGAGATGCTAAGATCATTGAGATGAAATAAATCACCACTTAGTGGCTTGACACCTGGTCATAGCAGAGAGGTTATAAGTGCATAAGGTGGATGGAGCCATCTGCCTTTTGTCATCATTACCAAGAAAGTGGGTAAACACTGTGAGAAAGATATCCTTTACGTTGGGGGAAAATGAGATAAAGATGGTAAGAGACAGATCCAGTTTACATAGCATTATTGCTTAGTAAAAACTAACTGGCTCATTGGCCTAGTGGGTAGAGTGTTTGCCAATTGTCCGGGAGACCTGGGTTCAATCCCAGGTTGTGTCATACCAAAAACTTTAAAAATAGTACTTGATAACTCCTTGTTTAACACTCAGCAATATAAGGTACGCATCAAGGGTAAAGTGGAGCAATCTCGGGAAAGGAATAGCGCCCTCCCCTACACCTCGGTGTAGTAGCTATTGAAAAGGGAGCCTTCTGGTTGCCCTCGACTACGGTTGCCAACTTTACTTTTTATTTAAAAACTAACAATTTGGACAAAACAAAAATGTTTAAATCAATAAATTTCTTAAATGTCATTCACTTAAATTTTAAAGCATTTCTCAAAAAAATTCCATCAACATTTTCACAGAAGACTATTGATGTCATAAAAAGTATTAGTAAATCTCTTTTGTCATGGAGTGAGTTTTAGTGGCATAGTGGCTAATGTGCTGGACTGCAACATCATAGTAAGCAAGTTCAAATTCCAGTTGTGCTAAGATGTTCACTTTTGGATTAATACCTTGGGAAAGATATGAAATCCGTTATCCCCACCCTCAGCTATTCATTTAATAGTATCACTACTGTTCTACAAGGATGGCTTTGGCATTAAATAAATTTAAGAAGGTTGATATGCTAGTACAAAAAGAAACTGAAGTAAACTAAAACCTTTGTTACATGGATTTAGAATTTTAAAGAAAAATGTGCAGTTTAGTGAATTTCAATTGGAATAAATTGCTAACATTGATAATTTATATTACAGGTTACTCAGAAACCTTTTTGAGGAGGGAAGAAGTGGTTGTTTTGGTGATACGATTTTATGGAGGACCAGACAAAAAAAACCCAGATAGACATAGTAGGTTTATACATATATAGATGTATGCATATCAACCTAACAAAAACAGCACATCATAGTACTTAAAATGCTCTTAGAGAATAAAACAATTTCCAGTCCAATATAAGACCAAATGATAATTTTATGGGGTTGGTATATCATTTTATAACCATCCAAACTTTTGATATAATGGAAATAACTGAAACACAAATTAGAATCTTTCATTCTTTCCAAAATAAAAGCAACAACATTGTCACTGACTGCCGGTACAGTTGGAACCCATTTCTTTGTGATGTGGTAGTGCTTGCATGGTCTTTTCTAATGGTTATCAGTCTTTTGTAACATTATCAGAACTTCCCTGGAAGTATTTAATATATATTATATTGGGGGTACATGAGCCTGAAGTAGAAAAGGAAAGCAAGAGCAAAGTAAGACATGAAGAAGAATAAGCAAGGCTGTTAAGAAGTGAGAAAGATAAAAGATAAAATTGATAACAAAAAGAAAAATAAACAAAAAGACACCAAAAGAAGTAGAGAAAAGAAAGTTAGAGAAAGGAAAGTAAAAAAGAAAGATAAAGAAAAAATAAAACAATAAAAGATAGGAAAGAAAGATATAAAATGATCGGCTTGCAATGCATCATCTTAGAATGAATTTAAAAGCTAATGGACACCTAACTTTAATACTTTTGCTTCTTATCTATATTAATTTTTAAATTTAAAAGCCCTTTTGAATATAAAGTAGTATTGTAAATTGTGATTTCAAATAAAGCTTTGTTTGATTCAATTTTTTTTATTTTTCTCACATCACTGGAATAGAAAGAAAAACATAGTCAAGGAAAGAAAGGTAGAATAATTAGTTTGCAAGGTATCATAGAATGAATTTAAAAGCTAATGGACCCCTAACTTGGATATATTTGCCTGCTCAAGAGAGCAGAAATAATGAATCTTTCTGTCTGCACATTTTATTTTATTCTATTTATTTTTTGGGTTTCTTTCTTTTAATGACAAATCAACCTCTGTGGGTTATTTAATACCAAAGTGTCCTTGAATAAGAACAACGGTGAACTATTTAACCCATAGTTGGGGAATAAGGGGATCAATTCTTTGCCTTAGGGTATTAGTGTGAAAGTGAACCTAATAGTGCAACTTTTACTTTAGGTTACTGCCTTGTTTACCCTCAGCATATCACATGGAAAATGGTTTGGGTTTTATTCAGACCTCTCAGATACCCACAAAAATCCCTAAAAATGAATAAATATTGAAGGATAGATGTTGTATTCAGAAGTTATCGGTATGATGGAACCAACAAGTTGGAACCAACCAATAAGCAAAAAATTAGCCCAGAAGAGCCAGTAAACAAGAGTAATGTGCCTCTTCATAAGAAGTAAATTAACATTACAAGTTATAACAAAGATCTCTTAGTGTAATGATTATCATCATAGGAAATCGAATAGGCGACCTGAGTTAAATTCTTGACGAAGCAGTTTGTGTTTCACTTTGTGGTAATGCCCTTGTGAAAGGTAAGAATCAATCTCTTTTCCTCCCCAGTTATGGGTAAATAGTAAGGCTGACTGAGTTCTTTAACCTTGGTTCGGCAACCAGTCAAGGAGAAGAAAAACTCTGAATTCAAACCAACTTTACCCCTCTTAAAATTGACCTTGTGTCACATTCTGTCCATGGCAAAGAGGTTGGGTGAATATGAACATTATAAGTTATTCTAGCCAAGTAAAAGCACTTATAAATACTGACTGTTTATAAGAAGAATCAATTTTAGAGCTGGATAACTGCACATAGTAGTTATTTCAATGATACAAAGTCCCCAAAATATTTAATCTTGTATAATGCAACACTCTTTATCAATTTTGGTTTTTGCTTCTGATATAAGATTCCTTGCATTACAAATAAATATGGTACTTAGAAGTTGCTGACAGGATGCAATTCAAGATGGAACCAGCTAATAAAGAAGATGTTAGCTCAGATGAACCAGTAAACAAGAGTAATGTGGTCTATGTCTAATGCAAGCGATACTGAGATGAATAACAAAACACATTTTTTATGTGGGTGTATTTTCTTCAAAAGCTGCACAGGGCATCTACCATCATCATCATCATCATCATCATCATCAAGGCATGCAAAAAGCACAGATTTCCTTGACTCTCTCTTTCTCCCTTTCTCACCATCTGTCCCTATTTTGCATTGCTCTTGTTAAGTTTTCTAGAATGAATCTAGTGTCTGCACAGAGTGGGTTAATGTAAGTTTTTGCTGGTCGGCAAACACTGGTGTGTCCATGTGTAGGAGTCCATAGGAGAACATTGCTTATGAGTTCATCCTTACTTCTCTAGTGGTTCCTTGCATGTCTTTTTCATCTTAATTTGATGGTTTGTGAGATGGGAAGTAAGTGACTGTACAGCTTATGTTTTGTAGGGTACTGCTTCCAGGATTTGTTTAAAATAGCTTGCAGCATTCTTGTGTAGGTCCCATCTAGCTTTTTTTTAAAAGTGTTTTGGTTGAGTGGTGCTGCTATACAGTACTACTGGCATGGCTACAGCTTGGAAGAATGATTATTTTATCAAAGAGATCAGATTTATATATAGTCAATAATCTATCAATAACAGTCCATGGTTTACATATGGGTATGATGACATTGCTTTCAGTATAGGAGATATTGCTACTGAGGTATATGAACTGGTCTACAAATTTCAGAGGCTTGCCATTTAATGAGGAGATTCTGCCATCTTGAATAAAATACATGTACTTTGTTTCTTCTGAGTTAATTTAGGGACTAATACCTTTAGCTGCCCGTGGTATAATGGTTATCATCGTAGGAAATGGACACGGTGACACAGGTTCAAATCCTAGACGAGACTGATTGCATTTCACATAGCACTAATACCCTTGGGAAAGGTATGAATCCAATTATCCTATTTATCCTATTTACCAACCCCTCTGCTTGGGCAGGATATGACACAAGGTCATTTTTTTAAGCGGAGTTTAACAGGTTTGAATTCAGAGTTTTCCTTCTCCTAGACTAGTTGCCTCACCAAGGCAACCCTCCAAGTATGGGTAAATAGTAGAGCAGACTAGGTTCTTCAGCCTTGGTGAGGCAACTAGTCTAGGAGAAGGAAAACTCTGAATTCAAACCTGTTAAACTCCGCTTAAAAATTGACCTTGTGTCATATCCTGCCCAAGCGGAAGGGTTGGTAAATTTGAATACCTTTAGCTGCCTGCTCCAGGCTATGCAGCAGATTCAGCTTGTGCAGGTGTATTTGCAAGAAGCACTTAGCTTAGTCTGGATCCAATGAGCTATGTGTTCATATCCATTGCATAATGCACATGATTTTCAACTTGTAAAAACTTATATTAACCTGTGTGGACACTGGATGCAGTTTAGAGGACCTAATAGGAGTGATGCCTAATAGGGATAGATGGCATGTAAGAGAGTCAAAAGAATCTGTGTTGTTGGCATGCTTGGATGATGATGATGAAGGTAGATTAATGTTAGTTGGTTGGTTGTGTTTTATGGCATATTAACCCTTGAAGGTTATTTAATGCCAAATCCTGTTTATTCATATATATTGAATATATATGATTTGTAAACAAATAGTTTGTAAGTAGCAATTCTTAAACAAGCCACAGCTCATTTGTTTGAACAAAGTTAAATGGTATTAAGTATTGCTATTTAACATTAATAATTCTATTCACAATTACTCATTTGTTTGCACACAGTTAAATGTTCTCAAGTAGTGCTATCTAACACTAACAATTAAATTTAACATCAATCATTTGTTTGTACAGTTAAATGGTTAAATATTTTTATTTGACCCATAAATAGGAGCCTGGCAGCTACTGCCACTCTAGGTCAGAGTGGATCAAAGAATAATGGCAATGAAGAGGTACTCCACATTCTCCAAAGCTCCAAGACTGAAGCCTTATCATCAGATGGTTTAGTGTCATATCCAGGACACTTGTTGGGGAAGGTGGGTTCTTACTCTACTGCAAAGATGCAGTCGGCATATTCTACAGCCCTAGCTGACTGGGCTAAGAAATTGATTGAATATTTCTATTTGACCCATAGGTTGGACCCTAACAGGTACACCCACAGAGTCAGAGTGGACCTGGGTATAACAGCAATGAAAGGGTTGATTCCAGACTCCCTAGAGTTCTTCAAGGTAGACAGCCCTACTTAGAAGATTAATGCTAAAAAAAATTATATTTCCTGTGTTCCTTTGGCTTTTGGCCAAGCTATGTTAAAATACATGTAATAAACATCTACTTTGAAACTTCCTGGCTAAGTGTTAATGCAGAGGAGTAGAGACAAGAAATATTGCTTAATTTTGTTATTTGGTATTCACCAGTTACAACAGCTCAATTAGTAAAATGGTGCTAGCTCTAGTACCATTTCACTGAAAACCAAAATGATTTCAGGTTCTGTTCAAGGTACTAACTAAGGTTTACATGACATCCACTACTAGTTAAAAGTATTTGGCCACCCTCAAAAATTTTTATTTCTCATCCTAAAAGTGTTATTTCTAATAAAATAAGTTAAGCACCAAAAGTTTTTATTCATTATACTGAAGTAACTTTGACCTTAACATAAACAGATATTTTTAAAAAATTGATTTGAAGGTTTTTTTCTTCTTTAGTACTGCGCAGGAATAAAATGCTTTCCAAAGTTACATTATACCACTACTTGAACTCACATTAGACTATATTGTATTGAATTACTGCTTGCTAGATTCTACTTGTTTTACCTATGTTGTGGAGAATTTCATTAGAGTCACCAGCTTGTGTGACAGAATGTTGACTGCTCCAAGTATCACAGCACAACTAAACCAATGTTGTGAAAAAAATGTGTCAACATCTACAGTGAGGAGAAAACTCTGTGAAGCTGGTCTATATGGCAGAATTACTGTCAAGAAACCAGTGTTGAGAAAGTAAAAGAATGTCAAAAGGCTCCAGTGAGCCAAGGCACACAAAGACTGAACAATAAAGCACTGGAATAAAGTCCTTTGGACTGCTGAATCAAAGTTCGAAATCTTTTGGTCAAATAGGAGGGTCTATGTGCAGCGAAGAGTTGGAGAAAGGGCTGTAACCCTTGTATCACACCAACTGTAAAGCACAAAGGAGGTTCTGTGTGGAGAACTTTTGCTAATTGCAAAGTTAGGGACTTGCACCAGGCAAAGTGGCAAATTGAATCTGATTGGCTATCACAGTATACTGTAGCATCACATGATCTCATATGATATATGGAAGTACACTTATAGTAGTCATCATCAAAGGAAATGGAATTAGTGACCCAAGTTCCAATTCTAAAAAAGGCAGTTTGCATTTTTCTTTGCACTAATATCCTTGGGAAAAGCATGAATCCATCTGTTCTCCTCCAAGGCCATGGATAAATAGTAGGATAGGCTAGGTTCTTTCATCAGTAGATATTCCAACATGTTAAACTATAAAATCTCACTGATAAAATAAAATGGGATTTCTTCTGTTGTATCGTGGTAAGGAAGAGATAAACACTGAAATAGAGTTAACAATTCATAAACTGAAGTGGTACAGACCAACAAATATTATAAGCCTTGTCTAACTACTGACCGAGATCTTTTAGTACCGACGTGCTTAAGAAACACAATTTCTTTTATTCCTCCGAGATACCGGAAGTCATGTGGTATGAGCCACTATACAACATCTTCCAAGCTGTGACAGTATCAGTAGTACTGTATGGATGTACCACCTCGACTAACAAAATGCATGGCGGATAAGCTAGATGGGAACTACACAAGAATGCTACATGCTGTTTTTAATAAATTCTGGAAGTAACACCCTATGAAACAACAGCTGTACAGCCACTTACCTCCTATCTTACAAACCATCCAAGTAAGATGAGCTAGATATGCTAGGAACTGCTGAAGAGCTAAGGACAAACTAAGAAGATTCAACCCAGAAGATGATTATATAAAATCATTATGATCAAATGGAACCACTATATGTCAAATGAAGAGGTTAAAGATAGATCACAGAAGATCTTTTTTTATCAGCCATCATTTACAGATAGTACTTTGGTTGATTTGGATATGACTTGACATTCTCCATAACAAGACTCATAAATGAAGCTGTAAAACTAATGCTAACTGGTAGGAGAAAAAACAGTATACCTATTTCACTCGATTCATTTTCATTGCCCAGTTAGTGGGGTTTAGAATAAGCTGCCAAGTGGTAAGACACCCCCACCAAAAAGGTGCCTTGAGAATGACACTAAACTGCATTTGATAGTGAGGCTCCAGTTCTGAAGATCTGGGGAGTGTGGAGAACCCCTTAATTGCCATTACTTCCAGGTTCACTCTCACCTGGAGTAGTAGTACCTATTAGGGTCCCAAATATGAGTCAAATAGATCTGTTTAAAAATAATTCATATTTGATTGGATTGTATGCAAAAAAAAGAAGTCTTAAGAAACAACTGCAAAAAAAAAAAAGTAAATATGAATGTATAATAAATGCAATCCCCTAACCTCAGAATAAAATAACCCTAGACAAATTGACATACTATTAAAATCAATCAATCAGTCTATCATAGTCCATTCACATCAATCTATCACAGTTGCTATCAATCTACACTCCATCTGAAGTTATAAATATAAAATCACATAAATTTCAATAATTAAAAACTAGTTTGAAAAAATCTGGTACTAACTAAGCTTTAAATGATACACAGTACCAAAATCTTAAACAATTTAAATGTCAAAACAAAGCCTGAGTTAAAAGCTTAAATTTGTATCAATATGTTTTATTGAAGTTATTTGATGTATTCTAAAAAAACTACAGTTTTAAGTTATTAGACAAAAAACAAATGATCACATTTTACTTCAATAAAAAGTTAATAAAATCATAAAAAAGATCAACATCTATGATAGAACAAATAACAAACATATTAAGTCTTTGAATCCTTTACATTTTAATATAGTGACTCTTCTATTCAATAACAGCTAGTAATCTATAATACATTGATTTTGTTATTTTTTTTTTACTTTAGCAGGTTCAGTTTCTGACACAGTTTTAATTGCTTTCCATAGGTCTGCTTTGCTGTTATATTGTTTGCCACCTTCATATAATTTCATCTTCACTATTAACCATAGACTTTCAATCAGATTCAGATCAGGACTTGATTGTGACTATTCCATTATCTTCTCTCCTGTAAATCTTTAATGCTCAAAGGATTCATAAATAAGCTTAGATACATGATAAGGAGCGTTGCCATGCATAAATACAGACTTCATTTGGAAAGTGTGAGATTGGGACTTATACCATGCCAAGAAAGACTTGTCCATAAAATTACAGTAGTTAGCACTGATCAGTTTAACTTCTTCATCGACTTTGAATGGTCCAATAATGGTTTGGCTGATAATTCCAACCCATAATATCACACAATGGCCTCATTGTTGCTTTCTTTTAGTCACAGGCATGTCTACATGGGGCAAAATCAATCCTTTGGCTCGTTCATCAGGTACATCAAATGTCACTTAAGATTCGTTTGTGAAAATTACTTAAAAAAAGTCAATTTTCATGTATTTATTGGTCCTTTTTTGATGCATTAAAATATTTGCTTTAGTAAGAGCAGTTTGTCTATATTTTTTAGAGATACCAATTCACAAACTATTTTACACCTTTTGTCCTTTTTTACTCCCTCAATTCCAGTCTTTTCAAAGATCTGACCATTGGTAAAAGTGGTTGTTTCACTATAACTCACTTGAAGTTATGTTCATCTTGAAGAAGCAAGTTCTAAAAGCCTTTTCTTTTGCTTCAAGCTCTCAAGTTAGTTATATATTCAACAGGCTTCTTTATTCTTCAATGATCTCTGCAAAGCTCTTTTGATATCTCTAAAGTGGATATTCCCTTTCTCAATAACTTTGTTATTTTCTGGTTTTCAGCAGTTGTTAGATCCTTTCCTTTACTCATGTTTCAAAATATATTATGGACAAAAACAAAAAAATAGTTTTTGTTAGATTTTAGAAGTCTTAAGCTAATATGAGTTTAATCTGCATACTAACTTCTGTCAGTCCATTTTCATAAATTCTAAATATCTCAAAAACTAACCATTAGAAATGGCAGAAAATTTAGTTAAATATTTTACTAAGGGTGGAAAAGGGTGAATTTAATTTGACAAATATTGGTTCAGAATTTTTTTAGTTATTGATGATGTTTATTTGAGTTGCATAATAACTTCAGATTAGCTGTATATATCTCAGTCTATTCATATGTGTCTATCTTAGTCAGTTCATATGTATCTATCTTGATCCTTCATATCTATCTGTTTCAGCCTCTTATCAATCTTTATATCTCAGTCCATTTATATCTTAGTCTCTTCATATCTATCAATTGATATAATACAGTCTATTCATATCTATCTAAACTTAGTCCATTCATATCTATCTTAATCTATATTTATCCAGTTCTATTAGGATTATCATGTCTACAATCAATTTCTTTCTTTTTAAATCAGGTTATAAAGTCAAGTTTTAAATGCATATCTCAGTCCCTATAGGAAGTTTAGTTTTTTTTCTAGTTATTTTGCAATTACTGATTTTTTTCTTCCATTTAAAGCAGAATCTTTACTGAATTCTTTTATTTTATTTTTATACTTATGCATTGAACTTACTGTCTGAAAAAGTAAAGATTCCAAAGTCGATTTCATTTGGCCAGACCTGAAAAATTTGATTTTATAAAGATAACAGTCATAACAGAGGTTGGAATGACACCAGCAAACTAGTTGAGGATTGTATAGTAAGGAGTACTTTGCCTCTTCTTTAGTATAAGTTAAGAGAAACTGAATCCTAGATTTCTTTCCCTTTCCTTCTTTTTCTCTTTCTTTATTTTTCCTTCTTTTCACACTCTCTGTGTCTGAGTGTCAACAAAATGGTCACATTAGCTGTTAGTGTATAATCCCAAGATATTACTTTATGAGCAAAAATGTGGTGTGCTTTGTATGTGTGTGTGTATGTGGCATAAAGGTTATCATATAGAAAATGGACACAGTGAGTCAAGTCCTTTAGGAAAGGTATGGATCCATCTCTTCTCACTATGGGGAAATAGTAGGAAAGAATGGGTTCTTTAGCTTTGGTTAGGTAACCAGTCTAGAAGGAGAACTCTTAATTCAAAACCCCAAGGAGTGATGTTCAAAGAATCTGTGCCACATTAGTGTACCATTCTTCTGTTATCAGCTCATCTAAAAAAAGTGTCTGGTCCTACAAAAGCCTTTTCTACTATCAACAAGTTGTGGGTAGTTAATTTGCTAAACTTCAGCTTAGTTAATGGATGTCATTGAATTGATAAATAAACATTATTATTACAATTATCATTATTATCATCATGTACATGTGTGTGTGTGTGTGTGTGTTTGAAAGTAGAACAAGTATTGAAAAAGAGAATGAAGTCTTTGGTTTATATAAATTTATATGACAACAGAGTTATTTTTTTTTGTTTAGACAATACTCATTTCTATGCCCTTAACATATCACGCTAACAAATTTCCTGTCCATTTCGGACGTGATCATTTTTTTTTTTTTTGCTGAGCATTCTGCCATTATTTTCAATAATAGAAAGACATCCATTTCTGTAATATGAGGGTTTTTTAAATAATACAAGCTATAATTTCTTCAGGTGATGATTGAGAAATTTATTCAATAAATTGATCAAATGGGAATGAAAAATAATAGATGATTTCTTTATCAACCAGACTTATTGAAAAATATATATAAAATTATTTTTTTTTTTAAATTGTGAAGAATTTATAACTATATTCCATTTAAAAACTCTCATGGTTTTCTAAATAGACAAATTCTGATCAATGCAAATTTCAAGAGATTTAACCACTTAAAAGCAACTATAAGAAATTTCTTTGTTCTCAGTTTTCTCACTATTACTGTGATTCAGATAGTAATTTGTGATAATTCACAGCTGCTAATGAAAGCAATGATTGTCCTGAAACAGCTGATGGGATATCTTTCAAGAAATTTCTTTGTTAAGTTCTTCATATACTCACAGTGACTTGGATAGTGATTCATGACAATTCATAGATAATGAGGATGCAAGCAGTAATAGTAACACTAGGGTGAGTCAAAAATTTTGCAATATTTTGGTAATATGAGACACAATTCAGCAGCTCTGAATGTTTTTTTTAATGTTACTCACCAGATTTGCTTTTATGGGTCAGAGCGCAGCCTCGGAATCCAGTTTTTGTCAACAAAATGGTCACATTTGCTGTTAGTGTATAATCCCAAAATATTACTTTATGAGCAAAAATGTGGTGTGTTTTGTATCTGTGTGTGTATGTGGCATAATAGTTTTTTCTGTGTTATTTTTTTTACCAGTTGTTAAATTCTGACTCAAAGGATTAAAATGAAATAAGAAATATTGAAGATGTTTCACAAAATGACTAGAATTTAAAAAAAAAATAACACTGAAAAAAATTATACCAAACAAATTTGACTTAATAATCTAAATATTTTAGCTATTTCTATGCAAATATAATCAGTTTCTTATATGTATATTACTCTAATAACAAAAATGGCACATTAAAGCATAAGCACCTAACTAGATTGCCAACGTTCTTGTAACCTGAGCAAAAGTTCAACTATCTGGTTACTGTACTGTGATCAACTGAACTTTCACCTTTTGCACAACAAACGTTTTCAGTTGCTTCAGGAAGCGTAATAGCCAATTTTGAACTTGTAAAGTATAAATTCCCAAATTAGACTGTGTTCCACATTCATCTGTAAGACTCTCACATCATACATGCATGAAGTAATGCACAACGTGTCAGCACACCTACTAGCATGATACTACTAACCATAGTGGGAACCTTTCATCACTTGAATTACTTCTATCACAAGATATACATGCTGCAAACTAGCATGTATCAAAATACAGCAAGACTTTTGACTCACCCTAATATATTACTTTGTACAAAAATACCCTCATTCCAAGTAGTTAAAAAAATCCCTTGTAATCTAAACATTTTAGCTATTCCTATGCAAATATAATCAGTTTCTTTTGACTCACCCTAATATATTACTTTGTACAAAAATACCCTCATTCCAAGTAGTTAAAAGATTCCCTTGTAATCTAAACATTTTAGCTATTCCTATGCAAATATAATCAGTTTCTTATATGTATATTACTTTAACATAGCAAAAATGGCACATTACAGCGCAGTTCTTGTTAGCACAATAGTATTAAAATATGAGGCATTTAGCTACAAGAAACTTACATAAACCTCTAAAATAGAGATTTTGTCAGTCTAATGCTCTGTTAGATGGTTGGTTGGTTTTTATGGCATATCAACCTTTGTAGGTTATTTAATGCCAAATCCATTTTTATACAAATAATCAGTTCTATTTCAAAGAATTCAGTTTATCATGAGTACACAGTTTAATTGTCTAAAACATTTCTATTTCAAGCTATTCAGTTTAGTCAAACAATTCTAATTCAGTACAGTTTCAATGTCAAAAACAGTTCTATTTCAAACAATTCAGTTTTGCATAAGTATGCAGTTCAGTTCTATTTGACCCATAGATAGGACCCTATCAGGTGCTACCACTCTGGGCCAGAATGGAAATGGGAGCGATGGGGTACTGAAGAGGTACTCTGTATTCCCCAAAGCTCAAGCATTACTGGAACCTCACTATCAGATTGTTTAGTGTCATATCCAGGACACTCATTGGGAGAGTCTTACTCCTCTGCAGAGATGCAGTCAGTATATTCTACAGCCTCAGCCAACTGGGAAAACTCCATTAGAGGGTAAAACGAATAAGAGTATTTTCAAAATTATATATGGATCTAAAAATGGAAATAACACAGACTGCACACTCTACTAACAGTAGATAAATCTTCAAAAGTTCTTTCTATCATAATGTAATGCAGACTTGGGTTAATGTATGTGTTATTTTTCAAAAGTTAGTTTTCCTGAAAAAAATATGGTTACTAGCCTTCCTTTCTATCTCTAGAAAGTGTAGCTATGATATGGACATATTTTAATTGTTTACGAATTATTTTTGTATTTTTCTTTTGAATACAAGATGTAACATTTTCTCTCAAAATAGACAGACACATTGGTGCATGTGCACACACACACACACAAAAATACATAGGTATGTGCACACACATGTGCATAATGACACACATACAAACACACACACATATACATACATACGTATGCATATGTGTGAACAGACCAACATGTAAACATGTGCACCAACACACACACACACACACACACACACACACACACACACACACACACACAAGCACACATACATGCAAACACACTCACATGTGCATAATGACATACATGCAATTACATACATACACATGTATACATACATGTGAACAGACACACATGTAAACACATGCACCTACAGAAGTGTACACATGCAAACAAATGTGGGCACAAATGGAAGCATGTGTATACACACATGTACACATGCACAAACATACTCACAAATACTAACACATTTACACACCTGTATATGCACACATAGGAAGATGCCTTATTTAGCGGTCGTTCTTAGAAATGTTAAGTAACATAATGATTTGAAAAGGTTAACTCACTAAGTTCTTTGAGCAGGGACACACTGAAATAATGTAAACTCACTGTTGTCTACCCACATTTTCTTGGCCTCTGTGGGTATAACTACAGTGAGACAGGAGGTTAGCAAGTGTTCTCCTATACCAGGATATTTTCTTATCTGCCCTTGTGGAAAAACATGGAATTCAAGAACGTCAAACCAGCCCAGAGGTGGGAGGTAAGAAAAGCTACGGAAAATATTGCGACTGCTGCAGCAAAGGCAAAACATGCCCATAATATGGTTAAAATTGGAAAATGTTCAATGCTTTTTTAGGGAGAGAGGTGGGAGTGGAGGAATAGTAGGTAAAGAGGAAATTGGGTTTGAGACATGAAATCTTTTTGTGTTGGCTATTCCAGATGCTAAAACTATATATAAGTTAAACAATTTGACTTGCAGTTTGGAGAAAGTGTATTCTGAGAGTTAAGGAACTTGTTTTATTAGAGGATGCATCTAATTTGTCATTTTGTCTTTACTAATAGAAACATTGCATAACACTTAATCCTGGCCTTTAAGAGGAGGGTAAAATTAAGCCTTGGAAGAATGTGTCCTGGGTATGCCATTAAACTACATTGAGTGGAGAGGCTCCTGTTCTTGAGTTTAATCGTTATTATTATTCCAGTTCTATCATTGTTACTCCCATGTCTATTCTGACCCAGAGTGGAAGTATGTGTAAGGGTTTCATTTATCGGTTAAATACATATGTTTGAAAATTATTTGTATTGGATAGGAATGCTTGAAACTATATAACTATGTTTAAACAAATGATTATTATAATCAAATAGAAATAGTTGGTATTAGATAGGAATACTTGAAATTATATGTTTGTGCAAATCATTTGTATTAGATAGGAGTATTTGATACCATATAACTGATTTTAAACAAATGATTATCATTACTAGTAAAAATTTGAGCTTGCTGGGTACAAGTATTTAAGTTTTAATGTAATCAAATATCATATTAAATTTGAAAGACTAACAAAATTGAATAAGAATGCATATAAAAATATTAGACTTACATAAATTTGGTAAACATACTTAATGGGCCGAGGGAAAGGTTTTAAGATTTAATAAAATTCTAGTTCCTCTCAAGGAAAAGAGACACTCACTGAAAGTGGTCACTAAAAATAAGCATTAATCACCAGGAATCCATCTTAACTTTCTAACCTTCCTCCACACACACACAAAATTTTTTCCAAGTTTGCTTAAAAATATTTTATATCTAAATATTGAAAAAAATTTATGATGATACTAATGCTTCGATTTAGGAAGAAGTGAACAATTCTAATTGAAATTTCATATTTATTTTCCTTGTATTGAAAATTTAGATAAATAATGACCATCAGTATAAAATTATCTAGTTGTAAAATTAACTGGAAATTCCTTTATTTTCTAAGTTTAAACATTTTAAGAATATTACTCTAAGAATAATTATGCTGCACCATGCAGTTTCTTCTGGGTTACACACACACTATATATATATATATATATATATATGGTGGCCCATAAAAGACTAAATCATAAAAAATCCCAAAAGAAAAAAACAAAACAAAACAATTTTCATTGCTGCCTCTAGGTAAACACTCTTGCAATGACCACTTCATAGGTGGTCTGTCACAGTATCCCAAGTTTTAAAACTGTACACTAAGTTCTTTATCATGGTTCTACTTGGAGGATTCTTCACATTAAAATGGGTGACACAGTATTTTCTTTCTGTTGAAATTATAGATCTGTCATTTGAATAGTAAATTCTATCATTTTAGTTTGCATTTTTTACAATTCAACTTGACTTTTCCATTTCTTAAGACTACTTATTGTTATATACACTACCTATGAACATTAATGGTTATGTCCCATTCCTCATAAATATGTTGGACACTATTGTGAGGGGGGTAAAATATGCTAACTAAGTAGTCATTACAAGCAGTGGTTACCTTCTTCACACCGCTGGCAAGTATTGTATTTTGTTAATATTATAAAGATTTCTATTTCATTTCTAACCTCCGATTTGGTTATTTCTCATTCAGTAATGTGTGTGTGTGTGTGTGTGTGTGTGTGTGTGTGTGTGTGTGTGTGTGTGTGTGTGTGTGTGTGTGTGTGTGTGTGTGTGTGTGCACTTATGCATATACATTCATAGATGATGAATTTCCTGAGTATGATTCTAAACTGCATTTGGTGGCAAGGCTCGAGTTCTGGAGATATAGAGAGTGTGAAGTCACACCTTTGCTGCAATTACTAACAGGTATATTCTGATCCAGAATGTTAGTACCTGTTAGTGTCCCATCAATGAGTCATATAGATCTGTTTTAGGTAATGTTTAAAATGATTTTGAATGATATTAATGCATTGACTCTGAAAACATTACAACTAGGTATGAGTTGTTAACTTGTTTAAAATAATTGTGAAGAATAAACCAACAAGCCAACCAACATCAAAACATAATAAGAGGTTTTTTTGTTCATCTGACAATTGTGTTTAAAACTATTAGTAATCAAGCAAAACTAAGGATCTAAGGTTTAAATTACTTTTAGTTTTTCTACTGCTCTTCTGGCTCGAATTTGAGCACTTTTTAAGGGATTGTTCTTGTGTGTGTGTGTGTGTGTGTGTGTGTGTGTGTGTGTGTGTGTGTGTGTGTGTATACACACATACACACACAATTAAAATTGGAGGAAACCTAAATACTAAATTTGAAATCATTCATTTAGAAATATTTACTTTTCTTCTCTATTTGGACCAACAACAATCTTTATATATATATATACACGGATAATACACGGATGTGTATTACTATATAACATTAATAAGATTATGGAACCTAATAATCATGGATTGTATAGGGACGACGGGCTGATTATAGTGGATAAAAGTACGCCGAGGAAGTGTGATGGGATTAGAAAAAAATTGTATAAGCTGTTTGATGACTTTGGATTTAGGTTGGATGTAACAACAGATTTAAAAATAACTGATTATCTTGATATTACTTTAAACTTATATAGTGGAACAGTATCTCCATTTAGAAAAAGGAACCAGGATCTGCGTTATGTAAACAGGGGATCTAATCACCCAATACAGGTCTTTAAACATGTACCTAAAGGAATAGAGCATAGATTATCTAATAACTCCTCCAACAGGGAAATTTTTGAACGAACTAAGCAGGAATATGAGGAGGCTCTAAAAAATGACGGATATAGGGTTAATTTAGAATATAAGAATAGGGATAGAATTGGAACACAAGGTAGGAGAAATAGACCTAGAAAAATCCTATGGTTTAATCCCCCTTACAACATGGAAGTAGTTAATAACCTGGGAAAAGAGTTCTTCAAGATATTAAAAAGAAACTTCCCTAGTGGGAGCCATATAAGATATTTAATAAGAATTGTATTAGATTAAGTTACAGTTGCATGCCAAACATTAATGGAATAATAAATAGGAGTAATATAGCCAAATTAGGTACAAAGAAGCATAAGGTGATTGACAAATGCAACTGTAGGGATAAGGTTAGGTGTCCTCTCGAGGGAAAGTGTAAGCAGGAGTGTGTAGTGTATAAAGTAGAGGTATATACTGATTCGAATAATAAGAGAGATAAAAAGATATATTTTGGGTCAACCCAAGGGGATTTTAAAACTAGGTACTATAACCATAGAACAAGTTTTTTGCACGAAAGATATAGGTATAGCACTGCTTTATCTAGTTATGTGTGGGAGATTAAGGAAAAAATGGGAGTAGATCCGATAATGAAATGGGAAGTAATAAAGAAATGCCGCAAATATAGGGCAGGTAATAGAACCTGTAATCTTTGTATGGAGGAAAAATTGATAATAGCAGATTGTAAAAGTAAGAATATGCTAAACAAAAGATCGGAGGTGTTGAATAGTTGTAAACACAAAAGAGCGTGGTTACTATATAATTAGGAAATGTTATAGGTTTTTTTTTATTTTTTTTTTTATTTTATTTTATTTATTTTTTTTTATTTTTTTATTTATTTATTTATTTATTTATTTTTTTAAATTTTTTTTTATGCAAATTTTAGGATAGGTGGAGGTTTTTGGTGAATAAAGGCAATTTCTCCTTAGAATGGTTTAGGCGAAACTTCCTGATGATCCGTTAAGGTGAAACTTTAGTAGAAGATTTTCGACTAGCGATTTAAGTTAATTCTATATATATATATATATATATATATATCATATTATATGTATATATATATATATAATATGTCTAAACACGCATTCATAATCATAATTACAATAATATACATATATATTAGATCATTTTCAACACCTTTTTCCCACATCCCATAACACAACCCATGCATGGAGTTTTGATGAACAGGTATAAAGTGAGCACTTATTTTAAATGACTAGGAAGTTTAGTTGAAAAGGAAAAAAAAACTAAATGGCATTTATCCAAGCTTAGAAATGAGAAAAACACCTAAAATCTATTTTTGAATTTAGAAAGGAATTCTGGCATCCGTTTGCTTCTCAGCAGAAAAGACCACAAGAAATTGCAGGTAGGTAGAGAGAAAAATGAAGATTAGATTTTTCTCTCAACAAAACCAAATTTAGATTCAAGAGAAGCAATTGAAAAAGATAATGAAAAAAAATCATTAATGCACAAGTTTTTTTACAAATAAGCTTTCACATTAATATTTTCTTTGTATATTTTAAAATATACAAAGAGAAAGAAATTTCAAGTTTATATATACTTTATAGCTCATAAGTATTTGAGCAGACAGATCATTTGTTTCTAATCACTTAGTTTAGAGAGTTAAAAATGGGAATCAAATTTTATTGCTATTCAATGCCAAAACCATCCTTGTAGAAACAATTGCTGAGAGGATAATGGAATTCATACCTTTCCCAAGGATATTAGTCTAAAACTGATCATATCTTAAAGAGTGGATTGTTCTGGTTTATTCAACCCTTATGGGTTATTTAATGCCAAAATTTGATTAATTTGTAAATGTTTAATTATAATCATAACTATTTATATTTGGTTTTGTTTTATGGCATATCAATCCCTTCTGGGTTATTTAATGCCAAAATTTGATTAATTTGTAAATGTTCAATTATAATCATAACTATATTTTCAATATTCCATTGAAATAATTTTTTTTTTAAATCACAGTTTTTAAAAATCTATCAATAATAATCATTTCTTTATATACAGTTATATGATATCAAGTATTCCAATCTAATACAAATAGTTTGCATACAGTTATATGGTTTCAAGTATCTACTCCTATTTAATAATGATAATAATTTGTTTGCACAAGGTTATATCATTTCAAGTATTCCTATCCAACACAGATAATCTTCAGATATATTTGACCTATAAATGGAACCCTAACAGATACTACTACCACTTTGGTTTCAAAGATTAAGATTTAAAACTTCCTCAAAAAAAAAAAAAATGTATAAATATATAGATGATGACTTGGATATTTTTTCAATATATTTAGTTAGATTTACACACTGACAGATACTAAACTCTGATCCTAGGCAGAAGGATTGGTTTGATTGACTTGACAATATATCAATCCTTTATGGGTTATTTCATGCAAAAACTGATTATTATCATAACTATTCTTTCAACATACCATTGCAATCAATTTTTTTATTGTACTTTTTTTATTTGTCGATACTCAGATCTAAACATATCATGCCAATGTTCTTATGCAATTACACAGGTTGTTTGGTTGGTTTTACAGGAAGTCAACTCTTGTTGGGTTATTCAATGCTTAAGACAGTCTTTTTTGGCAAGCAGTTATATGATTTCAAATAACTAATAATCATTTGTAAACAATCATAGTTTCAAATAACTATTCTAAATACAAATAATCTCTACCCAATTATATGACTTTAAGCAACTATTCCTATTCAATTTAATTGTAATCATTATGTTTTTCACAGTCTTATGCTTTCAAGTATTTCAATTTAATACTAATAATTTATGTACAATTATATGATTTTAAAAGACCATTGGCCTAATGAGGAGAGTGTTTGCCAATTGTCCAGGAGACTGGCATTCAATCCCTGGTCGATTCATACCAAAGACTTAAAAAAATGTTACTTGATGTCACCTTGCTTAACACTCAGCATAATAAGATGAGGATCAAGGGTAAAGCGGAGCGATCCAGGGAAAAGAGTAGTGCCTTCCCTTACACCTCAGTGTAGTAGCTATTGAAAAGGGAGCCTTCGGGTCACCCTCGACTACAGTTACCAACTTTACTTTATTTATTCCTATTCCAAAATAATACTAATCATTTGTTTAAACAGTTTTATGGTTTCAAGTATTCTTATCTAATACTGATAATTTTCAAACAGATCTTATTATTTTCTGGTTTCTTTGTTTGATGGCATATCAACCTCTATGAGTTAATTAATGCCAAAGTCATCCTTGTAGAACAGCAGTGATACTATTTGACCCATAGCTGGTCGGATAAGGGGGTTCAATACCTTTTGCAAGGGTGTCAGTCCAAAAGTTAAGGTAATAGCATGACTGGAGTTTGAACTTGCTTACTTCAAGGCCACAATCCAATACTTTTAGCCATTATGCCATAGGGACTCCTCCTCAAACAGATCTCATAGATGGGACCCTAACAGGTCAGGTACTACCACACTGGGTCAGAGTGGATGTGGAATTAACAGCAATGTAGGGGTAGTCTTCACTCTCCACATCTTCAGAACAGGAGCCTCACCATCAGATGCATTTTAGTATCATGTCCAGGACATCCCATTCTCAGCAGGTCTTACCCCTCTACAGGGGATACAGCTGACATATCTTAAGCCTTGTCAACAGGGTTGCCTCAACAGAAGAGTCAAAGAGCAATACTTTGAGCCAAGGCAGGGTACACAGACAGTGCACACTCATCCAAGCAGAAATTATAGATGGGTAAACAAAAAAACAAACAGAAAAATCACACTGTTCATTATATAGAGATATTTTTAGTGAGACAGAGAAATTTAAAGTTACATGACAGGAGGATAAGACTAAAGCTGGTCTCATCAAGCAAAGGAAAGTACACTGTATATAGGATGAAAATGTGGGACCAATGAATATCAAAAAACAATTTATCTGCCAGTAATGTAATAGATCTTTTAAAAGCTTTTCTGGATTTGAGAGTTATTACAGAGCATATAAATGGACAGCAGCAGTGAATATGTAAATTTAATTCAAAGATAGTCATCCTCATAAACAAGTGGACAGACACCATCTGATTTTTCATCAATTGACTAAATTTTACTAATGGAATAGATGGACACTGTTGGCAATACAGAATTGTAAATTTTTTCAAGACTTGATGGCCACCCTGCTAGTGGGGTATAGAATACACTAACTGTATCTCCTGCAGAGGAGTAAGACCCCCAACTCTCCACAAAAAATTCTGAATATGACACTAAAATGCATCTGAAGATGAGGCTCCAATTCTGAAGAACAGTGGAGTACTCTTCATTGCCATTACTCCCAGGTCTGCTGTAACTCAGAGTGAAAGTAGTAAATTACAACTAAGCATTTTGATTAAATGTTGTACAAGGCACCCAATGAGACTCAAACTCACTTGTGAAGGTCTGCTAGTCTAGTTTGCTAACCATAACACCAACTGATGTGCCCAACCCAGAGTGGGAGTATCTGCTAGGGTCCTATCTATGGGTCAAATAAGATCTATTCAAAAACTATTTGTATTTAATGGAACCATATACAAAAATAAAAACCTCTAAAGAAATAACTACACAAAAAGTATAAATATGACCATACAATGAACACAATTCCTTAACCTCTAAGCATAAAATAACGCTAGGCAGGTTGACAGGCCATTAAAATCAATCAATCAAGATTTGTTGATTTATTAAAAAAAACCCAATAAAACTTGATGCAGAAATTTACTGAATATTTTTTTCTGATTTTGCCAAAAATAGAATCATAGAGAGGACCATGTCATATATGAAAGTGAACAATATTTGTGCAAAATGTCAAGCAACTATATTTCTTACTTGGGATGTTTACATGAGCATGTCTGTTTCTAATTGTATTTAATTAATTACTAACATTCTCCTTTTAATCATCTTTTTGAGTGCACTTGTTTTTGTTTTTTTTTAATTATTATTATCTTATTAATCAATAACCACATATATACAACATTATGCTTAGTATGAATTACTACATTATATAAAAAAAAAGCTAAAAAAATAAAAAAACCAACCCAGAAATGCTTTTCCTGCAATGCTGCCAATTTCAAAACAATCTATCTACAAGTAAAGACATTATAAACATTTGAATAAACAAACCCACTCATAGGTAATTTCTGCTCAATTCTTATAAGACTGGGCTGTTGACTTAGAAAAATTCCAACAGAATGTTAAAACACACACACACAAACATATATATATATATATATATATATATATATATATATATATATATATATACACATATATACACATATGTACACATACATTATATATATATATATATATATATATATTCAAGCAAGTTTTGTTAAAGATGATGGAACACTGTTAATTATTTTTAATTTTATTTTTTCAAGACTCTGTTATTTTTCTAGTGTTGGGATATAGATGGTAAAGGAATTATCTCAAATCTTCTGTCCAAGCGCTTTTGATCATACTTTTGGTTGTCATCAGGAGTAGTGCAGTTTTGAGTTGACAGTTGAATTTTTACTGTTTTAATGATTAGTAGCATTTTGTTTTGAAGTTGTCAGTTGGAAAAAGGTTTACTAATAGAGTTAGTGATTTTTAGTTATTAAGAATATCTAATATGTTGGTACTTGTGTTAAATGCTATTTTATTTATGTTTGGTTTTTATTTTTTATGCATATTGCTTCAAGGATTTGTAATTGTTTTGTATTATTGTTTTTATATATAATTATTGTATTATTTGTGAGAATCTTCCTCACATCAAAAGATGTAAGTTGGTTAGTGCTATTGTTGTGTTTTATAATTAAATGTTATTTTATAGCACTGTTTTCAGAAAGGTGATAAGTAAGATGATGAGATAACGTGGTTGTATAGCCAGTGTAAGAATTATTTTTGCTTTTTGGAAGGCACTCTCGAAATGGACATATAAATTTATAAACTACATTGGTTTGGTTTAGGTGTATTTTAGCAGAATCGGTATTATTCTTAATGATAAGGTTTAATGTTTTAAATTTAGTATAGTAGATGATAAGTTTTATTTGTTTGTCTTTTTTGATAGGTTTAATGTGTCTTTTTATGATGTTGGTTATTGCTTGTTCATCTAATTTGTAGTTATAGTGCATTTGATTTCTGTAATATAGATTAATTCTGTTAGTGTTATTATTGTTGGTAGTGTTATTATTTTTGTTAATGTTTTGAAGATATAGTTTTATTTGTTGATCAACTAGTTTATCAGGAAAATTGTTATTAGCAAGGGTTTGTTTTATGAAGGTAAGTTCTTTGTAAAATATTGTCTTAGATAAGGAGATGTAAAGTGCTCTATGAATTAAGCTTTTTTTATAATTTCTATTTCATATTTTTGGGGACATTCACTGTGGTAGTTAAGTAGGGTAGAATTGTTGTAGGTAGGCTTTTTATATGAAGATGTAATGAATTTTTTATTATTAGTGGAGTCTGTAAATACATCAAGGAAAGGGATTTTTTTTTTATTAATGTTGAGTTCGGTGGTAAAGTTTAGTACAGAGTTTTTTTCTAGAGTTTGTTAATTACGTCTTGGGAGTGCATTGCAATGAAAATGTTGTCTACATAGCAGACATTTATCTTGGGTTTAGTTTATTTATATTAGTTTAGTTTATAATATTTTGTTTTTGATGTGGGACATGTAGAATTTAGAGATGGTCAGACCAAGGGGCAACCTGATCAAAATACCAACAATTTGTAAATATATATTGCCCGAAAAGTATGGTCAAAAGCACTAGAAAAATAACAAGGAGTCCTGAAAAAATAAAACTAAAAATAATAAACAGTGTTCCATCATCTTTAACAAAACTTGCTTGAATAATAACTTGCTGCCTAAATATACACTTTTCAATATAATATATATATATATACACACACACACACACACACACACACACACACACACACACACACACACACACACACACACACACACACACACTGTTTTAGAAAAGTTGATATTTCATAATCTAATAACTTGACCAATTCTCATTCAAATGATCTAAAATTTTAACAGCTTGTGTAGAAACAACTCAAAATTCTATGTTTAACGTTTAAATACTTTTTCTTTTCCCGACAATGACATTCCAATAACTAAAAAAAAAAAACCCATAAAACATTAAACATAGAATTATGAGTTGTTTCTACACGTTAAAATCTGAGATTATTTCAATGAGAATTGGTCAAGTTATTAAATTACAAAATTATATCAATTTTTCTGAAACACTTTGTGTGATTTGGTTTGGTTTGGTTTGGTTTGGTTGAATTTTATGGCATATAACACATTGTAGATTATTTAATGCTAAATCCTGTTTACAAATCATGTATATCTAACATATATGTATAAACACATTTTGTTGATAACATTTCTAAATGAGCCTGAATTCATTTTTTTCATATACAGTAGAATGATTTCAACTATTGCTATATAAGAGCAACAATTTAACATCAATCATTTGTTCGCACACATTTAAATAGATATATATATATATAATTTGTAAGTAAATAGTTTGTTGGTAATTTCATTTTTCATTTCATTAGTTTGTTGGTAATTTCATTTTTCATTTCATTAGTTACAACTAATTTGTTTGCACACAAGTATTGCTATTGTTTCTACTCAGTTAAATGGTTTCAATAATTGCTAACACCATTAATTTGATTCAATATTAATCATTTGTTTGCAGACACTGAAGTGGTTACAAGTATTGCTATGTAATACTAATAATTCAATTCAGGCCAACAGTTAAAGAGTTTCAAGTATTGCTATTTAATTCTTATAATTCTATTCAACATTATTCATTCGATTGCACGCAGTAAAATGGTTCCAAGTATTGCCATGAACAACTAACAATTCAATTAAACATCAGTCATTTGTTTATGCACAGTTAAATGGTTTCACAGTTCTATTTCTAACAATTTGTAAGTCATTTGTTTGCTCAGTTTTAATGTCAAACAGTTCTGTTTGACCCATAGATAGGACACTGTCAGGTGATACTGCTCCAAGTTAGAATGGACCTGCAAGCAATGACTATGAAGGAGTACTCTGCATTACCCTAAAGCTCCAGGACTGGCACCTCACCATCACATTGTTTAGTGTCATATCCAGGACACTTGTTAGTGGAGAGGTCTTACTCTTCTGCAGAGATGCAGTTGATATATTCTATAGCTCCAGCCAACTGGGCTAGTTTATAAAAAGACCATTTTCTTCTAAACCAAAAGATACCAGGATTTTATATTTTCAAAAGGAAAATCTTACATCCAAAATGAATATTAGGTATTATTGATTACCAAGCTCTCCAGCATTGAAATTATGTAATCAAAAATATGAATATGCAGCAGTCCAAAAATAAGTTTAAGCAAATTTGGTTCAAGATTTCCAATGTTGTAGAGTTTGGTAATAAATAATATCTATTTTATTGTAAAATATTTCCACTAAAAACAAAATCTTGGTATCATTCGTTTAGAAAAAAAACAAACTTTTTATAAAAATTGATAAGGTATACTTATTTACAGCTGATACTCTGTATGTATGCATGTGTTTAAAGTAAGAGAGAATGATAGATATTTTTATTATATTAAGGAACAATTTATAAAGATTTCTTTTTTCATACATGATGAACCTTTAGCCAAAAGAGATATTGGTATATAAGTATTTTGGGGGTTATATTGGTATATAAGTATTTTGGGGGTTATATTGGTATATAAGTATTTAGGGGGTTATCTTATGGTAACCAAGTTTGTCTTAACAGATCCATAACTACTGAGAAGTGAATTTGATTTTTACTTTCAACACTATACTTTAAACTTTGTTTCAAATGTGAGCCATATTTAGCAAATAACTATATAAGAATTTTGAGAATTACAAAAAACTTGGAGTATTTATGTAGACTTACATGAAGACACTGGGCCATTGGCCTAATGAGCAGAGTGTTCATCAATGGTCTGGGAGATCGGAGTTTAATCCCAGGTTGAGTCATACCAAAGACTAAAATAATGGTACTTGATGACGCCTTACTTAACACTCAGCATTATAAGGTAAGGATCAAGGATAAAGTGGAGCAATCCAGGGAAAGGAGTAGTGCCCTCCCCTACACCTCAGTGTAGTAGCTATTGAAAAGGGAACCTTCGGGTCACCCTCGATTAAAGTCACCAACTTTACTTTTACTTACATGAAAACTGTAAACACATACATACACTATGGCCCAGTCAGCTGGGACTGTAGAATACACCGAATGCATCTCTGCACGAGTGTTCTGGATATGAGGAGTACACCTTCTTTGCCATCACTCCCAGGTCCATTCTGGCTTGGAGCGGTAGCATCTGATAGGGTTCTATCTATAGGTCAAATATAACTGTTTGACATTTAAACTGGGTGTAAACAAATGACTTATGCTAAACTGAATTGCTCGAAATAGAATTGTTTAATCATTTAACTGTGTGTAAACATAAGTCTGATGTTTAATTGAATTATTAGTGATTCATAGCAATACTTGAAACCATTTAACTTTGTTGACTTATGCTAAACTGATTTGTTTGAAAAATAACTGTTTTTATATCTAACTGTGTGGAAACAAATGAGTGATGTTTAATTGAATTGTTAGTGTTAAATTGTAATGTTTGAAAGCATTCAACTATGTGCAAATAGTAAATAGAATTATTTATATAAGATAGAAATAAGTGAAACCATTTAACTGTGTGCAAAAAAAATGAGCCCAGGCTTGTCTAAAAATGTTATCAACAAAATGTGTTTACAAATCATATATATTTAATGTAGATGTATAAATAGGATTTGGCATTGAATAATCTACAATGGTTGATATGCCATACAACTAAACTAAACTAAACCACACACACACACACACACACACACACACACACACACACACACACACACACACACACACACACACACACTTTATTTGTCTTCATCAGTATTCTTTTATCTTGATAAAATCATGAAACATAAAAACAATTAAATATTGATAACTTCTCTTTATTAACAGTCTGTTCTGTAATAGAACACATTTTCAAGAATTTATCATACAAAATTAATAATATTTAATATGGAGTATGAATCTTTCTTGCAATAAAGTTATTGCAGGTACATATTTTATTGTTCGGAAAATAATGGCCAATTTTATATTTGAATGTATTACAAAATTGGTCATGATTTTCCAAACAATCTCATATTTTATGCTATAGGCATTTTTGTTTTATTCTAGTAGTTACAATGAGTGGCAGCTGAAATTTATGTGACTATCTTTAGCAATTCACTCAATTCACAGCAAAAGCATTGGTATTTGTGATACACCCTAAACACAACATTCTTTACTTGGTTTTCTGAGAACAATTCGAAAATAAATTTCATTACTCCATCTTTGTCTGCCAGCCATTCTTCAATAGAACAAATTCAAATCTGATTTACTCACTCAGGAAACAGACTCAAAAATGAAGAAGATCCAAAAAAGAAAAAAAAAGTTACAATAGCCCAAATTTGATAATTTTCAGATGACTGTTTTTTTGCTTTTTGTCAAGATCTATGGAAAATTTTCTTCATGGCACAAACATGCACATATTCAAATTCGAACAATAATAGCTTATTTTTGACTAAGTGGAGAGTAATTAGAAAATATCACTTTCATTTTTGGAGGGCAAAACTTATTAAATCAAACGAGAAATAATTTTACAAAGAAAATTACCTTGAGTAAAAGGAGTTAAGTCCTTTGAAAAACAATAAAAATTTAACACTTTACAGTATTTGCTATAAAAAATACACCCTTACCAATTATTTGCAGGTGGTAAGTTCCTATGGCATAGGGGCACTCGTATTGGACTGTCACATTGTAGTAAGCGAGTTCAGACTCTAATTGCACAATTATATTCGCTTTCAGACTAACATCCATGAGAAAGGAATGAACTCCTTTATCCTTCACAGATATGGATTAAATAGTACTGCTATTATTCCTCTATATGGATGGATTTGGCATTAAATATCCCACAAAAGTTGATGTGCCATTAAACCAAACCAACTATTTTCCTTAAGTCAAATTTTATTCAAAAACAAAGATGCCAGGATTGGAATATCATACAATTAAAACAGATATTATTAAGTATTATCTATCACGAAACACTGAAACTAATAAAAGAATATGAACATAGAACAGTTCCAAAATAACTACAACCCTTATATATATATCTATTGCTAAAAAAAATAAAGAGACTAAAATCATCAACAAGAGTTAACATGTAAAACCAACCAATCAACCAACCAACCACTCAACAGTTGTTATTTCAAAGAGTATAGAATTTAACACTTCTACAAAAATAATATTAAAAAAATAGATACATTAATATGTAAATATATAGATATTGAAAAACAAGGTATTCAGAGGTTGATTTTATTCATCATTGAATTATTTGCCTATGTTAAACTTTTCAGTTTTTGCATTAAACCATCATCAGGTTATTTAAATATGTAATGTTGAATCTTCAGAAATTTTATTTTATTTTTTTAAAATGAAACAAAAAAAATCTTTTTAACTTTCTAATTCCACTCGTGGCATTCTGTTTGAAAACTAACTAGTTAATGTTTGAAATTTTAATGCATTTCTCTCTCACTCTCTCTCTCTCTCTATATATATATATAGATATTCTAACTCTCTAATCCTTTCTTTTTCTTCACTTCTTTATCTTTCTCAACTTTATCATGTAGTTGTTTGTAGTTTTGGAAGAATTATCACTACAAGTGTTACTGAGAAAACACTGGCCCATTGGCTTAGTGGATCGAGTGTTTGCCAATGACCTGGGCGACCAGGTTTCAATCCCAGATTGAGTCATACCAAAGACTCAAAAAATGGTACTTGATGCCGCCTTGCTTAACAGTCAGCATTATAAGATAAGGATCAAGGGTAAAGTGAAGCAATCCAGGGAATGGAGTAATGTCCTTACCTACACCTTGGCATAGTAGCTAATGAAAAGGGAGCCTTCAAGTCTCCCTTGACTACAGTCACCAACTTTACTTTTATAAAAAAATTATCAATGAAATTAAATTTTGTTATTTTGTAATTTTTTAGCACTGATTGAAGTAAATAAGGAGATAAGTTGAAAAAGATGGAACTTTGTTTAATACTATTAAGGTTAGAAATGATGCTAGAGTCTGGAGGTTTTTTATATGTAAATAAACTAACAAAGTTAAAGTAGTGACTAGTTTCTAAATTATGTTAGACCATTGAATTTTTATTTTTCACCTTTTTCTGGTCTCTCTTGTGTTTGTAAATTCGTTTTTTGATTATATGTCATACGGTTTTGAAATAGAATGCCACTATAGAAAATAGAATGTTATAAACTTTGTCATTTTTTTGTTTCATTTTAAAGAATAAAATAAAATATGATTCAGAAGATTCAAAATCATATATCTAAATACCCTGATAATAGTTTAATGTTGGCAAATGATTCAACTATAAATAAAATCATAGTCTGAATACTTTGTTTTTTTTTTCATATATATACATTTACATAATGTCTGCTTTACTTCTATTTACCCATATATATATATATATATATATATATATGATAATATAAATATACTTATATAGACTAAAACAGGATCAGGTACTAAACTCTGATCCTCAGCAGATGTGATAAGGAGTAACACTTTGATCTTTGGTAAGGTGCACAAATACGACACATGGTACACAGTTTATTTTCAAAGCTTTATATAACAAATGAATATATATTAGTTTTCATATATATTTAATAGTATGAATGCTTATCTGTGACCAAATGTTTCATGCCATCTTATTATGACAGGGAGAGAAAGAAAGATATTTAAGAAATCGAAAAAAATTGAAAAATAGTCAGGCAGATGTTTACATTGAGGTTTGTATGACTCTTTTTTGTGTGTGTATATGTGTGTATGTGTGTGTTAAATTTATGTATTACTGTGTGTAGTCATATTGGAGATTGTGTGTGTGTGTGTGTGTGTGTGTGTAAGATGATACATGCGTCTCGCAGTAGGACTGAGGTGGTTTTCTGGATATAGTTGTGGTGAAGTGTAGCAAAGTTCTCAGTAGACAAGATTTGACTGAATAAAAGATGGCATGAAATCTTTGGTTGCAGATAAGCATCCATGCTATTAAATATATATAAAAACTAATATATATTTATTCATTATTATTATTATTATATAATAGCTCTATCACAGATATTGAGTACTTTCCAAATTATACTGCATTTGGTCTGCTACAAACCCACCAAGTGAGAGAGTGACAACCATACACTGTTATTGTATATATTACAAGATCATGTTCTTTGTTATGCTTGGCTATTATTTATCTATAGAGAGACTATATATCAAAGTCTATAATTTTAATATATTCATTACATTTTTACAATAAAAATTGACAGTACTATGAATAATATTTTATTGGTCATATGCAAATAATGATTAAGCACAGATATGCAATTAATTCCTGATAATCTTCTTCCATATCAATGCAATGAACCCAACACATCTCTCCTAATCACATCATCTGAACATGATACAATAAAAATTTCAGATCAAAATTCAGCTAATAACTGTGTCAGGCTACATCTACATTTCTAGTTATGATAAACGAAAAAAGGAAAATTTGTCAAATAATAGATGTTGCTGGAAAGCTCAAATTGGTCACAAGTATGTATTTACCCAATCCGCTTGCCATGAGTAATATCAGATTAGATAGGAGTACTTGATAAACAGAGTTACTAATGCTAAATAGCAATACTTGAAACCATTTAACTGTGTGCCAACAAATGAGCTCTCATTCATTTAAAAATAAAGTTACCTACAAATTATTTCCTTAGAAATCATCATTATATATATATATATATATATATATATATTAAAATAGGATCTGGCCTTAAACAATTATCAAGGATTAATATGCCATTAAACCAAATAACCTAACCATGAGAAGGATGTGACACAAGGTCAATTTTTCAGCTTAGCAGTGCTGATTTGAATTCACTGTTTTCCTTCTAGACTGTTTAAAACTTAGTCTGCCCTACTATATACCCATAGCTAGAGATGAATTCAAGCCTTTCTCAAGGGCATTAACACAAAGTGAAATGCAAACAGTTTCAACCAGGATTTGAATTTTATTTCTTCTGATTACTGCTATGTTGAATGATCCACAAACTAAGACATAGTGAATCTCCAAGTTTGAACTACTTTTACCACTGTTTAGTAGGAGCAAAAAAAAAAGTCAGCTTAAAAAGTAAAGATTAATCATTGTGGAAATGCAGCAATAAATAATGGTTTATTATTTTAGTTGTATTTTAATTAAAAATCAGAATCTTATAAAATTTTAGGTTTTATAAGCTACTCAACCAAGTGCTGTCAAGCAAAGATGGCCTATAAAGAATTAGGTATAGGAATTTCAATCATGCTGATGATTTAGTTATGATTCATTCAACCTAATTTTTTTTTTTACATAATAATGTGATAGTTTTTATAAAAAGCAATGAAAGCTAAAATGAATGAAATTCTAATCAAAATTTTAAAATAAGTGACAATTCTTCCTTAGAAAAATTCAAAGATTATTATATCTAATACTAATTGGGTAATAAAAAGCAAGAGAAATAGATGAAAGAACAATACTTCTTGGCTAAGTTTTATACCAACCAACAATAGTAGGGATATATATTAAATCTGTGGGCTTTTTTTCCAATAAAAGGGTTTAAAGAATAGTAGGTAGAATGGTTTAACAGGTTTAAGTAGCATAGAATAAGAAAAAGAAAATATTTCATGCTGAAGAAGATAGAGAAAGAAGTATTAACTTGAACCCTTACTCCCAATCTACACTACTCTGATGACCCTCAGTTTTAGTGGTACCTTTCTACTTGGAGCCAAAGCAGAGACTAATGTCTTTGTTAGATCAATATGGAGAGGCGGACTAGAGATAAGAAAATGTCTACAAGAGAGAATAATCCTTTCATAAAGACTAGACAACCAACTGCGTTTTTTGATAATGTCTGACTCATGGAAGTGAGAATGAAAAGAAATAAGTATATAAACAGGAGCACAACAAGGAAGCATTTACTTCTAATATTGATAGGTAAATCTTTCAGTTCTAGTTAAAAAGTTCATTATGCTACAAATTTCAAAAAAGAGAAAAGATTTGCTACCTATTCCAAGATTTCTTCAGACTATTGATGGTGTTCTTTTTATAGCTTTTGTTTTTACCACAATACTTTGACCAACCAGTTCTGGAGCATTCTTCAAGTGTTCTATACATAAAGAGGGAGAGAGGTATCTCTTTATCAATAACGTATACCAGAAAATAGTAACAAACAAAAATGAATGATTGTCAAATATACAGATTGGACCAATCCATCCCCAATAACCTGTATAACACAAGCTATTCTATAAGGCTTAGATCAACTGTCTTCTGTTTGCCATCATTTTCTGGTTTGTATTATTGATAAAAAGAGGCTTCTCTCTATTTACATAGGAATTGTGCATATAAAGAAGGCTATAGAATGAATCAGCTCAAACACAGAAGTAACAAGTATAACAAAAAAGGAATATTATCCTTTTGTAGGTCAGTACATATAATGCAAATTAAACCTAGATATCAAAATATATGTTCAAGCCAAGTATATATATGTATATATATATATATATATATATGAGGAAAAAAAATGGAAATAAATCTAACAATATAAAAATGTACAGATGAAAAAACACAAGATCTACAGAGAATGATCTTATAGAATTATTTGTCTATGTTTCAGCTTTTAGACCTGAGAGAGAGAGAGAGAGAGAGAGAGAGAGAGAGAGAGAGTGTGTGTGTATCTATGTATTTACCCAACCCCTCCACCATGAGCAAGATGTAATACAAAGTCTATTTGAAATGGAATAAAGTTGGTTTGAACTGTACAATATCTCTACCAGCAAAGTACCAGGAAAACTGACATGATTATATAAAATAGATCAGTAGTTCTGCTTAGGGGCAGATTATCCATGAGCTCAGCCAAGGATAAAAGTGTCAATTCTAGGCCCTTTTTTCCAGAATGAAAGGGTACTATGTATTCATCCAACCCCTCCACCAAGGATCTAACACAAGGTCAATTTTTAAGCAGAGTGCAGCTAGTTTTCCTTCTCCTACACTATTTGCCCAACCAAGGCTAAAGAACCCAGTCTGTTCTACTATTTACCCATACCTGGGAGGAGAAAGGATGGATTCATGCCTTTCCCAAGGACATTAGTGCAAAAGTGAAATGCAAATATTCTCATCCAGGATTCGAACCTGGATCATCATTTCCATTTCCTATGATTATAACTATTACATGAAGTATGCTTGTGTATATATATATATATATATATATATATATCATTATCATCAGTGACAACCTCTTGTCGGCCAGTATATATAATGCAAATTGCTATCAATAATGCCTATGATAAATGTTTATAAATGGCTGTCCCATTCTATTCAATGTCATGATCAGTACAATTAGGAATCTAGTTACATCAGACGAGACTTTTCCATCAGAGCAGACATTTAAAAGTAAATCATTCTTTTTTTCTCTTCCTTCTCTTTAACATTTAAGCAATCTATATAATAATGAAAGTTTTGAGAGGATCTCTTTGGTTGAAAAAAAACCCCAAAAAAACTAGTGAATATTCAATTTTTTTCTTTTTTCTCTCTTGTCTTCAAGTTATTTTTCTTCTTTTTCATTCTTCTTTCTGCTTTTTCTTTATTGTGTTATGTGATCTTCCTTTTTTCTTTGCCTTCAAGTTTGTTTTTCTTTCTTTCTTTTTCTTCCTTTTATTTCATTTTCTTTGTCTTCAAGTTTATTCTTTCTTCCTTTCCTTTGCTTTCTCCCTTCATTTTCTTTATCTTCAAGTTTGTTATTTGTTCTTTATTCCTTTCTCTTTTGAAGTTCTTTCTTTTTCTTTCTTTCTCTGTTCTAAACTGGTTTCTTTGCAGAAACCTAGAATATCAGATACTGATCAACTTTCCTTTCCTTGTCTTTTACAGCACAGATTCTTCATGGAATATTTTGTCCTTCCATATCTCGGGCAGTACAACAATAAAGACATAAGCTATATGAAAAAATACCAGTCTGAATCCAATAAAGCATTTGATGTCAAAATTAAATGATTATATTGCATTTCCTATTTACAGAGATTTTTTAGCCTTACCTGTTGCTAGCAGCTTTTATAAAGTTTCATTGATTGATTTGTTGGTTGATTTGTTTTGTGGCATATCAAGCCTTATTGGGTTATTTAATGCCAAAGTAAGTTTTTTTATATGGTTCCAATGAACTATTCTTGTTTAATAAACATAATTTGTAAACAATCATAGCTTCAAGTAATTATTCTTGATAAAAATAAATTTGCAGTTATATGGTTTCAAGTATTCCCATCTAATAATAACTTTCAAGCAATTATATTTAAGTAATTTCCTATTTAAAATTATAGTAATATTCCTAATAAGTAAGTTCGCTGACTGTAGTTGAGGGCAACCTGAATGCTCCCTTTTCAATAGCTCCAACACCGAGGTGTAAGGGAGGGCACAACTCTTTTTCTTAGGTTGCTCCACTTACTCATGATTCTTACTTTATAATGCTGAGTGTTAAGCAAGGAGGCATCAAGTACCATTTTCCAAGTCTTTAGTTGGACTTGACATGGGATAGAACCCCAGTCTCCTGGACTAATGGCAAACACCCTAACCATTATGCTAACGGGCCAGTCAAATAATATTTGTATCTTATACTAATAATTTGAAAGCAATTAAATATAGTTCATTTTAAATAGGTCAATAATTTATACTTACAAACAATATCAATGCCTTAAGATTGATTGGTTTTACAGCATATTATTTTATGCCAAAGCCAATTTAACAATTACAGTATACAATTATGAAGAGTGCAAAAATGTATCTTCACAAAAATTTTCAATAGGTCAACACTTCATACTTAGTTGCAATATCAAATATTTTAAAATCTAATGTATTAATAAAGTTTATAATCATTTTTAACAGGTCAACACTTTATACTGAGTTGCAATATCAACTTTTTAAGAGCCAATCAATTATTTTAAACATTATCTCAAACAGATCTATTGTTGTCAAATATGGGACCTTCACTGATACAAGTTTACTTTGGAAGTACAATGAAATTTTATGGAATTAAAAAGAAATAAGGCAATTATTAAAGAGAATTCCAATACTACTACAATATTTCATATTTACAGACTCTCATTACATTCCACCATATTTGATTATATCAATATGATATCTGGTTGTGAAAATTTGATGTATACACGTTTGGTTTCGAAGTATAATGAAATTTTATGGAATTAAAAAGAAATAAGGGAATTATTAGAGAGAATTCCAATACTTTTCAATATTTCAACAAAACCAAGCGAGAATGGTGGAGAACAACTGGCTGGGATAGGTGTCATGGCAAGATCATTACAGAGAGTGCTGGTGTGCTAAGAATTTCTTCACCCAGTTAACTAGCTAATTCATATAGTAAAAGTATACATACATGGGCATCAGGAGTAGGCTTCACTTAGATTAGTTAATCTCTTCTGCCAAATTTAGCATGACACACTAAACCCAGAGGATGAAGATAGATAGGGTGTTACTTTAATTGAAGTTTATAATAACATTTATTTTTAATGATCTTTTTAAAGTGTCTAATTGTCACATGATGTTAATAAATATTCATTATAAACATTTCTCAAATACTGGAACACACTTATAACCAGCACATTCTATAGCTAATAAATGCTATAGAAAGTACTAGTCATAAGTATTTGAACATGTACAAAAGCTGTGTGTTGTAGGTAGGACTATAGCCACTCATGAGATTCTGAAGCTTTGGAGAGAGGGGAGTCGCTAGTTCATTATCATTACTCTCATGTTCACAGAAAGAAACGTTAATTTCGATTCCCCCTCCACTCAAAATCCTTTATGGTTCCTACAATCTTAGGCACTAAAAACAAATAATGTGCTATAGCCTTTATGATTGATTGATATTAACAGCATATTAATCTGCCAAGGGTTATCTTATGGCCAGAGGTTAGGGAATCACACTCATTGTATATACATTTACATTTATTGTGTAGGTGTTTCTTAAGAGGGTTGTTTTTGCACATGGCTTCTCAAATTTTTAAATAGTTCTATTTGACCCATAGATGGGACCCTAATAGGTACTGCGTCAAGGTGGACCTAGGTTTAAAGGCAATCAAGAGGTACTCTACACTACCTTGATCTCCAGGACTGGTTTAGTTTAGTTTGGTTTCAATGTTTAATAGCATATCAACCTTCATTGGTTATTTAATGCCAAAGCCATCTTTGTAGAACAACAGTGATACTATTTAACCCATAGTTGTAGGGGAGGATTCATACTTTTTCCAAGGGTATTAGTCGAAAAGAGAGTGTGATATAGTAATTGGAGTTCAAACTTACTTTGAGGTTGTAGCCAGCACTTTAGCCATTATACCACAGGGACTTCCTCTCTAAAATTAGAGCCTCACCATTAGATGCAGTTTAGTATGATACACAGGACACCTCTTTTGGTGGATGTTTTACCCCTCAGCAGGGGATATAGTCAGAATATTCTAAGCCCTGCCAATGGAGTGTTATAGACTTTATGAGCAGTACCCAGTAGAAAACACTAATCATAAATATTTGAACAAGTACAAAAATCTGTTCTCAAAATCCAGCACTTTAGTCATTACAACATAGGGACTCCCACACAACCATCTTTTGGACAATTGTTCTATACACTTTGTCAGAAAAAGATTTTACAAGGAAATCTACTTTAGAGGCACACTTAGTGTCATGGTTATCATTGTAGCAAATAGAATTGGTGACCCAAGTTCAAAACCTGGATGAGGCTGTTTGCATTTTACTTCGTTCAAGTGCCTTTGGAAAAAGTATAAATCCATTTCTTCTCACCACTAACTAGCTATGGGTAAATAGTAGGGCAGACAGGGCTTGTCGTGCTCTGTTTAAAAATGTAAAAAAAACAGATCACTCCAATTGCTTAAAAACGCTACGTCTGGTTACAACCAGAAATGATGAAATCATTTGTAACCCTGGCTAGCAATAACAGTGAAGAAAGAAACAATCCATCTGTTCACAACACTAAAAGTGCCAGTCATGTGAAAGTCACTCTATCAAAATAAAGTGGATAATCTTTAGAAGCCTATTCCAGGCTAATGAAGGATTTTATTACCACTGATATTTTATATGGACAAACTTTCTGCTCATGCAGCCCCAGTAGCATGTCATCACTTTCACTATGTATAGACAAGGTTTTTCAACAGCCAGAGGCTCGTCCGGTGTTACAATTCTTTAGAATCCGGACTCATAAGCGAAGCTCTGAAGGTGTTATCCTACATCTAGTAGTCGCATCCACCTTACATCTACATAGATATACAAGAAGGTCCTTTAGAGGTCTCCAACCCTAGTGTTGGAGCATCTCTAAGAGTTCTTATGAACTTGTCAAAGCAGATGGTCTGGAGGCACCACAAAGAGGGTAATAAGACCATCCGATCTTAACCATATCATTTGGTTCCTGTTTGTACAGTGCTAAGACATGGCAGTCTTAGTTCTCCATTCGTTCCTCAACTCCACAATGCTAAGGCACGGTAGTCTTCTTCACCCTACTTGTTTGCTTGTTTCTCGGCTTCGCAATGCTAAGACACAGTAGTCTTAGTCACTTATTCGTTCGTTCATTTCTTCGTTCCGCAGTGCTAAGACACGGCAGTCTTAGTCCACTTGTTTGATCCTTGCGACCAACTACCTTCAACACCTATGACCAATTCACGGATCTCACCACCTGTGTGCTACCAGCACCTGCACAACTGCTCCCTATGAGATGACGATGCAGCAGCTAGCATCAGCAGACTAGCTCCAACTTCACCAGCAGCAGTTCCTGCATCTTCCAGCTACCAGCATCTGCAGACCAGTCCCAGTTTCAGCAGCAGTTCCTGCATCTTTCAGCGACCAGCACCTGCGGACGAGCTCCAGTTTAACCAGCAGCAGTTTCTGTACCTGCAAGCTACCAGCCCCATGCAGACCAGCTCCCCCATGAGATGACAACGCAGCAGCCAGCACTGGCTGCAGAACAGCTCCAGCTTGGCTTGACAGTCATTCCTGTGCAAATAAGCTACCACCACCAACTGTAGACCAGCTCCAGCTCAACCCAGCAACCATTCCCCGAGTGACCAAGCTACCAGCTTCAGCTTAACTCAGCAGCTGTTCCTGCACAATTAAGTTACAGCTTTGCAGCAGCTGGTCCACAAACGACTCACTGCTCAGACTAGCATCAACACTTGATGGCACATCAACAGACACCCGGTTAAACCAAGGATTGAACAAACTGGGACATTGATCACACAGCCTCTGCAACCAGCATCTGCATGAGCGATTCACTGCTTGGACTAGCACTAACACTTCAAGGCAACTTTGACCTCCTCTTCCCGGTTAAACCAAAGTACTGCACAACCGGGACATCGATCATCCAGCCTTAGCAACCAATGTGTCCACATCATTAACCGTCTCCTGCAACATCTACAACCTGACCATACAGCAACACCTAATATTTGCACCAAGCACAGAGACCATCCTCACCTTCTAGACGTGCTGTCAACACAAACTAACAGACAACTGAGTCTAAGACTTTCTGCAGCATAGACTTTCGACACCTAACAGAGACTATACCTACGTGATACAACAACCATGATTTCTACATCTATACACCTTTTGTGTAAGATTCGCTTAATAAAACCTGAATTTAAACTCATCCAGTCCTCTGTCAATCAAACGACACACCCAAATCACCTACTCACAGGATCAATGCATCCACATATATCAGTCCTGCGACAGGCTTTTTAATCTTGGTAAGGCAACTAGTCTAGAAGAAAGAGTTGTGATTCTGTAGAATACGGTAATAAGTAAAATCTGAAGATATCCATATTATGTTCCGGAAGAAATGATAAAATCCTCGTGCCTTTGGTTTTGAAGAAAATTAACTTTTCTCTCACACACAAAAAAATTGGTAGGGAGTGTACTTATTTATAATACAGTATATGTATATGTATGGGTATGAATAAACACTATATAAAACAAGTTAGAATAATTGTTAGTTTTTAATTTACCTTCTTAATATTAGAATGACTGTCAGAACATAATTGAGAGAGAGAGAGAGAGAGAGTGAGTGAGTATATATATATATATATATATAAATACACTCATTTATAGATATGTAATATGTGCAAATACCAAACATACATAATTAGTTTCTTTCAAGGTTGATTATAGGTGCAACAATCTTTAACTGAACAGTTAATTATGGGAGAGTGTTTTACTCAAAACTAATTGTGTGTAAGTGGTTTTCCCATTACTTTTTTCTTTAGGTGTACTTAGTATAATGGTTATTGTCTTAGGAAATGGAATTTGCAATAAAGTTATTCATGTTTCACTTCATGGTAATGCCCTGGTATGGGTAAATAGTAGGGCAAAATGGGTTCTTTAGCCTTGTTTAGGTAATGAGTCTAAGAGAAAGAAAACTTAATTCAAAGCAGTTTTACTTCACAAGATCATCTTGTGCCATATACTGCTCATAGCAAATATATTGGGTAAATAAATATTTTCTCGACGATCATGGCATGCTAACAATATCTTTTGTAAAGATATCTGATAATAGAAGAAATTACAGAGAGAAATGGATTCATGCCATCTTAAAGGATATTAGCACAAAGTCAGTAATTTACTAAGCTTAGCTTTGTTTGGCATAAGGCCAGAAAAATTCCAGTCCATTTTGCTGTGGCTGAAGAATATACCAACTACATCTCTGTAGAAGGGTAACACTCCTCCAATGAGTGCCCTAGATGTGACACTAAACCAATTGATGGTGAGGCTGCAGTCATCAAGCTTTAAAGAAGTGAAGTACTATTTTACTATTACTCCTAGGTACACTCTGACCTGGAGTGGTAGCACCTGTTAGGGCCCTATCTATGGGTTCAATACAAATATTCAATCATTTCCTAGACTTGAAACCATTTAACTGTGTGCAAACAAATGACTAATGTTAAATTGAATTGTATTACATAGCAATACTAGGAACCATTAACTGTATGCAAATGAATGAATAATGTTGAATAGAAATACTTGTGTTAAATAGCAATTTTTGAAACCATTTAACTATGTGCAAACAAATGATCTCTGACTTGTTTAAAAATTGTTACCAACAAACTATTCATTTACAAATCATATATAATTAATATTTGATTTGTATAAACACAATTTGGTATTCAATAACCAACAAGGATTGATATGTAGTAAAGCACAGCCAATGAACCAACAATCAGAAAAATAGAATGCTCAATGAGAATTAAACTCACAGACAATGGTCTCCAAGTCTAGCTTGATAGCTATAACAAAGGGAACATATATAGTCTCAGTAAGTAATTTACTAATTTACTCAGTAATTCATTAAGCTTAGCATGAAGCCAGAAGAACGGAACACTCAAAGAGGATTACACTCACAATGATCTTCAAGTCTAGCTTGCAAACCATTATAGAGTGAGCATAAGTAGTCTCTGTCAGAACCCAAACTGTTTACCTATAGTGTTTTCCAGTACAGTTAACCACAGAGCTAGCTCTTCATTCGTTTATTTTAGTTTTAATGGCAGCATTATTCCATTGACAATATTCTTTAGGTAGACATTTTGAAAAATTCATATTAATGTTCCTTTCTTTGTAGAATCTTCTTAAAAAGCAACACTGCTTTCTCTTTCAGTATTCAGTTTAATTCTTTTGCAGTACCTCCTGAGAGTTCTTTTCTTTCTATTAGTGTATATTCCTCAGCGTTCTTCACAGACTCTTTCAGCAACAACATATATTAGCCTAATTGTTAATAACCTATGCAAAAATCATGCTGATATCTGCATCTAATGCTCAGTAGCAGATTCAGCTGCAAAAAAGTATATATGCAATCTGAGTTGATTTCTTATTGTAAAATAAAAACAAATGATAAATATCTTACTTAAAATTTTATCATTTTAAATTCCAAATTCTTAAAAAAAAACACAAAAAAAACCATAATCACAGTATAACTTTATACGAGTAATGAAAAAGGTGGGGAGAGTCCTTACTGCATAATGGCTAACGTGTTGTTCTGTAATATTGTAGTGAATGAGTTCAAACTCCAGCCAAACTATTATGTTCACTTTTGGACTAATACTCTTGGGAAAAGTATGAACCCTATTATCCTTCCAGTTATGCCTTAAATAGTACCACTACTGTTCTTCTATAAGGATGGATTTGGCATTAAATAACCCATGAAGTTTGATATGCCATTAAAAAATAAAATTGAATTTCAAAAATACTGAAATATCTACTATATTTGTGTCCTGGGTATGGCACTAAACTGTATCGGGTAGTGAGTTTCCAGCTCTGGAGAGTGTAGTGTCACCTCATCATTGCTGCTGCTTCCAGTGTAGCATCACAGGGTGTCTTGCTGTCACTTGCTCCCAGACAGGACTCAAAACACTTGTTTATTACTTATTGTTTAATTTGATCAAAAGAGCTTTTTTTGTGGATTTCCAGCCATCATTTCATGAATTTAAAGGAAGGAAAAAACTTTTTGCACCTTATTCATTTCTGATGAAGAACCTCAAAGAGACTTCTAAATATTGAAGAACCTCAAAGGGATTCTTAAATATTGATATTGAAGAACCTAAAATGGACTTCTAGATATTGAAGAACCTCAAAGAGACTCCTAAATATTGATATTTAAGAACCTCAAAGGAACTTCTAAATATCAATATCAAAGAAAATTCAAAAGGACTTTTAAATATTGCTATGAAAGAACATCAAAGGGCCTTATAAATATCAATATCAAAGAACTTTAAAGGATTTCTAAATATTAACATTGAAGAACTTCAAAGGGACTTCTAAATATTAATACTGAAATATCCAAAAGGGTCTTCTAAATATTAATATAAAAGAATATTAATATTGAAAAGCCCCAAAGGAACTTTTAAATATTGATACTGAAGAACCTCAAAAAGACTTCTAAATATTGAGACCTTCAAAAAACATACAACTGTTTTTGTTTTCCTTAAAAACTGAACAAACTAAAAAACCTCCAACTTTTTTCCCTTTTCTTTTTTCTGGCCATGTGACTATTCAGCACATATAGTAAGTAAAGTTGGTGATCTTACTTGAGGGTGATCTGAAGGCTCCCATTTTGATAGCTACGACACCAAGGTGTAGGGGAGGGCGCTACTCCTTTTACTGGATTGCTCCACTTTACCCTTGATCCCTACCTAATAATACTGAGTGTTAAGCAAAGTAGCATCAAGTATCATTTTTTGAGTCTTTGGTGTGACTCAACCTGGGATTGAACCCCGGTCTCCTGGACCATTGGCGAACACTCTACTGATTAGACCAGTTTACATGATTCAAATCATTAGTTTTTCTATTTCATTCAGTTAACACGCTGGCTTAAAATGTTCGATCTCTTCTCTGTTACCTCCATCTCCCAAAGTATCAAACCTTAAGGTCAAAACTTATTAGGAGGCTTGATGACCCATTATATTAAACACAGTCTACTCTGATCTGGAGTGGAAGTAGTAATTAGGGCCCCATCTATAGGTCCAACAGAACTGTTTGAAAATTATTAGTATTGGGCACAAATACTTGAAACCAAATAGGTTTAGGTTATTTGGTTTAATGTCATATCAACTCTTGATGGTTATTGAATGTCAAATCCTGTTTATATATATATATATATGTGTGTGTGTGTGTGTGTATGCAATTTGTAAGTGAATAGTTGATACGTAATTTTATCTTTAAATGAGACCAAGCTAATCTGTTTGCACACAAATGGTTTCAAGTATTGCTATTTATTGTTTGCACACAGTTAAATGGTTTCAAGTATTGCTATTTAATATTAACAATTCTATTCAATATTAATCATTTGTTCACATACAGTCAAGTGGTTTCAAGTATTGCTATTTAAACTTAATTCTATTTAGCACTATTCATTCATTTGCACACAGTTAAATGGCTTTAAGTAAAGAAAATGATAGAATATTTCTTTTTGACTCATAGATGGGACTCTAAAAGTTATTACCACTTTGGGTTAAAGTAGACTTGGGAGTAATAGCAATGAAGGGGTACTCCACATTCCCCAGAGCTCCATGATTGGGGCCTCACCAACTGGTGGTTTAGTGTCAAATCTAGGTCACCTTTTGGTGGTGGCGGGGAGCTTACCCCAACAGTCCCAACTGACTAGACTGGTGAAACTATATAGCTGTATATGAAAACAAATTATTATAATTAAATAGGAATGTTGAAAAATAAACCTCATTTGGCCACATGCCATGAGAGTATCTTGGTCAGCCAGTGAACTTTTCAGTGTACTCTTTTATATTACTTATAAATGGGCAATACTATATTATTAAGTAAGCTCAGTATTTATAATCAATCTACATGCACACATCCTGTTGTAGAAACAGATACTGGTTTAATGTATCCTATAGGGCATGTCTGTTAATTATGGTTAATTGATTGAATGAGTAGTGACATGGAATGAGACTAGAGTTCATTGGTTAGATTCCAAGACTAAAATATGCTAATTCTTTCCTAACAAAGAAATCCAGTCAAGACAATGACTCCATATTGATGAAAAATTAAAGAAAATGTATTTAATTGAATTTATCCTCTAAACTAAGATATTATTCAATTCTTTTACTTGAATAAAGCTGATTATAATGAAAACTATTTAAAAAAATATCTGTATTTTTTAGTGATCATTAAACTCGTCATTTTTTGTCAAATTTATTTCTTTTTGAAATGACATATTTAAAGTTAAGAAACTTGAAACACATAAATAGATCAATAAATGAATATTTGCTATACTCAATCTGGTGCAAGCTACAGAAATATGCCACTTAATGAGGATCAAACTCAGTGGACAAGCAAATTAAGCAATGAGACCAGTTTGTTAACTAACTGCAGTATAATGCCATGAATATACCACTTGGGCACAAACAAAATGGATGAAGTAAAAGCTAGATGGAAACTACACAAGAATGCTACATATTGTTTTGAATAAATACTGGAAGCAGCATCCAACAAAATAGCAGTTGTACAGCCACTTGTCTTCCATCTCACAAACCAACCAAATAAGATGAGCAAGACAAGCTAAGTATTGCTGGAGATGTAAGGAAGAACTCATAAGCGATATTCTCTCATGAATTCCTACACATAGACATGCCAGTGCCAGCCAACCAGCAAGGTCTTACATAAGCTCTGTGTGGACAGTGGATGCAGTTTAAAGGACCTGCCATGAGCAATGGATGATAGGGATGGATGGCAAGAGAGAACCAAGGAACTCTGTGCTATCAGCACAACTTTATGATGATGATATATATGTGTGTGCATGTGTGTTTTCAGCATTTTTAAATAAATATATAAAAAAGGGTCTTCTATTGCGTATTCAGTATATCCAATCCCTTGCTTTCAAAAAAAGAAGGTAGTGGGAACATTTGTCAATATATACATGTATGCACACAAACACACACACACATATATATATATATATATATATGTGTGTATGTGTGTGTGTGTGTGTGTGTGAGGTTAGGCAGTAGTCGTTCATTTAAACATGTTTCATTAAATGATAAAGACAAATTTTGTCTGTATAACTTATTTAAGATCCTTTCAAGTTTCCTAATAAGTGTTAGTTTCAGGATGGAATTTCAAAACTCATTTTTAAAAAACAACACACCTTACACAAGCAAGCAACCCCTGATGATGGCCTATGAAGGGTCCAAAAGTGCTTGGGACAATTTTGGGAAATTTATCAACCCATTCATTGATAGCAAGCAGGTTTTCATGGGGTGAAATTGCTAGTCACAAAATTCCTGGTTTCAATTCAAATTTTTCCTTTTCCTACACTAGTTTACCTACCTACAACCCTAGAGAGTCCAGTATACTTTACTGTTTACCCAACTTAGAAAAAAAAAAAAAACAGATGGATCCATGCCTTTCTAAAGAGAATTAGCAAAAAATGAAACAAAAACAGCCTTGTCTAGGATTTGAACTTGGCTTACTGAGTCCATTTTTTACAATGATTACCATTTTACCATCTGTGTGAATGAATATGGCAACCTAATGTTATGAGGAAATTAGAAAACAAGTTCAAGATCTAATCTATATATTACTAAAATTCTTATATATGTGTTTGCCCAACCCCTCCACATGAGCAGGATGCAACACAAGGTCAATTCTTAAGCAGAGTTTAACAGATTTGAATTCAGTTTTCCTTCTCCTAGATTTGTTGTCATACCAAGAGCACAGTTTGGCCTACTATTTATCCATAGAGAGAATAGCTGGATGCATACCTTTCTCAAGAGTAATAGCCCTATGTGAAATGCAAACAGCCTCATCCAGGATTTGAACTCAGTTTGCAGCGTTCATTTCCTACGATGATAACCATAACACTACAAGTTCCTTCTATAATATATCAAATATATCAAATATATTCTAATATCATAGTCAAGTATTATATCACTGGCATTATATTAACAATGATATACTATTGTAATTATTTACCAAGCTGAGCTTAGAAGGCCACAATGAGGAAGCATCTGGTAAAGTTAACAGATATGACATGAAGAAATTGGTTGATGGAATGTGCTTGCTAACTACTATGTTCTACTGCATGCCTAAACTTTGATTAATATGGCACAAGGCTACAGTAGTGAGACACCCGGGAAGGAATGAACTTACTCTTGTAATAATGGTCAATGAGGCACCCAGGTTTGCCAGCATGTACGTCTCCAGTAGAATGAAATTAAAGACAATGCAACATCTAACATTAGTAGTAACGGTAGAACTTGAAGTTATCAGTAAGTGAAGGCAGGAGAAAGACAAAATGTTATGGCTGGTTTCTATATTTTACCATTTTCAATAGTGTAGTGTGGGTCTCAGGCTCGTTCAGTTCGTATCTTACATACTGTCAGGCAGAGAAAAGAAAGCCATGCCAGTGACACAGAAAAGATAACAAGAAAAGTCACAGTGGCAGTAGCAACGGTAGCAGTTGGAACATTGGTATCTCACCTCTTTTTAAACCAGTCTTTTTAGTGAATGGATGTCAAAGACAATGAAAGTAGAATGTAGCCATTTTGATAGATTAAAAATATTTGCTTTCTTTTTTTTTCTTAAGGCAAGCTGAAAAAAGGTTATATTGGAGAGAGAGAGGGGGGAGGAAACAAAGAGATAAAGGGAAGGAAACAGAAAGACAGAGAGAGAAAATGAAAACAGATAAAGAGGATAAAAGAAAGGAGAGAGAGAAAGAGATAACAATGAGAAAAGAGGAAGAAAGAGAGGGAAAAAGACAGAAGGAAAAAACAAAAAGACAGAGAAAATGGAAAGAGAGATATATATAGAGAGATAGAGATAGAGAGGGGGGTGACAAGAAAAGATAGAGAAAAAGAGAGAAAGAGAAGAGAAATACAAAAAGAGAAAGGAGACAGATAACATGAAAAGCAGTAATAGCACAGTCAGCAATGGAGCTGAATGCGACTAAAAAGATAAAATTAAATTTTTGAAAATAAAAGAAATAAAAGAAATTATTTATTCTGTGCAGAAAATATTTATTTTTTATTCTACTTTCTTGTCAATGAATTCAATTCAGTGGTGAACATTAACATTATAGTATTATACAATAAAAGTTTCTGATCAAAATTCAGCTAATAACTATATATCAGGTTGCAGACTTATTGATCCACTTTGGTATATGGAGATTTGAGTTCAAATCTTGTTGGAAACCACTTCTTTATTTGGTTTTAACAAAATCAACAATTGCAACAATTTTATCTCTTCATTGAGAAAAGGAAATTGTTCTTCCATTAAATAAAAAAATGGATAAATTTTGTTCTTCATCTTTAAATGGAAGACAGGTCTAGCTTCCTGTCCCTTGTAAATGAAAAAGAAGTGAAAGAACTGTTTCCAAACAATCTTCACTTACCATTCTTAAAAATAGGTCCCTCTTTTGGGGGGTTCCTTTTCATTCAGTAAGAAAAGATATATAGTTTGAGCACAGCTGCTGCCATTCAAAAAGAGGAAGAGGAGGAGATACTTTGGAAAATGATTGGTCAATAACATACTACATACAGCTGATTATTGCAGCCATTTTACTACCTTCAATATTCAGCTTCCTCTTCTCACTAACTCCACCTGCTGATAATAATTGGTCAATGAAAAGCAAGCAAAATAGACTTGTGGATTTATCCTTGACATTAAAGAGTTTCTTTGACATGTAATCCTAAGCAAAGGATTGTGGGTCAGGAGAGCAGGAGTCCTAGTGTAACCCAATGTTTAAGTTTGTCACAGAAACCAAATTTTCCAATTTAGATGTGTTCAATCCTCATTAGGTGGTGTTTATTTTTCAGCTGTGTGCCAAGTTAAGGGTGGGATTCATTTTTTTGGGTACTTTTTCTTTGTACATGATTATACTAATTTGCTCTCTGACCTATCAGTGATAAAAATTTGTCTAGTCTTGTGTTTGCTTATAGGAAATAAAATAAATAAACTGCTAATAGTACTTGTTTTAATTCCTGACCACTGACAATCCTTTTCTTCCCGATTTTAATGCATTTCTAGAATACATATAATAACATTATGCTATCAGTTGTGCTTGTTTTAATTCCTGACTACTGATGATCCCTTTCTTCCTGATTTTCAATGCATTTTTATAGTAAATTCAATAGAAAAATGTTTAACATTATACATCTGATAGCAGTATTATTTCAGTAAACAATTTATTATAGATATGCATTTACTATTTTGTAAAATATTTTGCGATGAATTTTCATAATAAAGTCCTTCTCAATGAATCATTGACCTAATGAGTAGAGTGTTTGCCAATGGTCCAGGAGACCGAGGTTCAATCCGAGTCATACCAAAAGTCATACCAAAGACTCAAAAAATGGTACTTGATGCTGCTTTGTTAAGCAGTCAGCACGATAAGGTGAGGATCAAGGGTAAAGTGGAGCAATCCTGGGAATGGAGTAGCACCTCCCCTACACCTCAATGTAGTAGCTATTGAAAAGGAAGCCTTTGGTTCTCCCTCGACTAATGTTGCCAACTTTACTTACTTATATATTCATCAATGATTAGAATAAATGAGATTTTGACATATTTGCATAATAGATAATTTTAATGAATTCCTATAATAGAATAATTCACTATTAATTTGTATAGTGAAATAATTTAAAATTAATTTCTATAAATGCTTTATCACCCGGTCCACTAGGACTGTAGAATATACCAACTGCACCTCTGTAGAGGGATATGACACTAAACTATCAGATGGTGAGGCTCCAGTTATGGAGCTTTGGGGAATGTGAAATACTTCTTCACTGTTATTATTCCAAGGTCCACTCAGACTTGGAGTGGTAGAACCTGTAAGGGTCCCATCTATGGATTGAATAGAACTGTTCAATCTTTGGGTAGGGATCATTATCATTAGTCATTTGAAAGAATACAGTGATGTTATAGTTGTTTATATTAGAAAGGAATACTTGATAAATATAATTACTAATGTTAAGTAGTAATATTAGAAACCATTTAACTGTGTACAAATAAATGAGCTCTAACTTGTTAAAAAATAATGTTACCAACAAACTATTACCTTACAAATTATATGCATGTATGTATAAACAGGATTTGGCATTAAATAACCATCAAGGGTTGATATGCCATTAATCCAAATAACCTAACCATCTATATATACTTTTAATATTTACTGTGTCACTATATGTATGTATATATGTATGCATGTATGTATGTGAGTGTGTGTTTAATCATTAGAGTGAATAAAAATTTCCACATATTTCTTTCATAAATGTAATGTAAATCTGTATTAAAATAATTTACAATGAATTTCTATAGTAAAATAATCTACAATGAATTTCTATAGTAAAATCATTTACAATGAATTTATATATATGGTTTTAGTATGAGCTGTATGAGGTGCATTCAAAAAGCTTTTTTCAAAATACTCTTCTTGGCATCCAACACTCATTCCAGTGAATTTTCCACTGGTTGAAGCACCTTTGAATTTCATTTGATATTGTGTCAAACTGTGGCATCTTATTTATTTTAATGTCCTCTGCTTTCTCAAATTTTATTCATGGTATAAATTTTCAGATTAGGAAACAAGGAAAAATTGCACAGAATGTGGTCTACTGAGTATGGACAGTGCTGTGCTAGCATAATCCTGTGTGTCACAAAAACATTTCAAGCAAAAAGTATTGACCAACTTTATAATCTTTTTTCAAATTGATACCAATTTGTCAAGACATCATCACATTACTATATAGGGTCTAACAAAATTATTTCTTTAGTTTGGAATGATCCTATAAAAATTTAATTTACAATAAAAAAAAAAGAACAATATTTGCTATTTTGTTTTCTTATTGTCATCACTTTGTTTTAAAGATTATAAACTACAAATGCTGCAATTTCATGACAAATAAAATCTTTCCATTTGTCAGTTGTCTGCAGCCAACATTAAAAGACACAAGCCTTCAGGTATTACCAAAGGAAATAATCATAAGAGGATAGATCTAGAGGAACAAGCTACCTACAGGATGTTACCATGTCATCAGAGATAGGTGCCCTGAAAAAAGTAATCCCAGAACATCCATATTACTAAAATGGCACAGCTGCAGCTGCTGATTCTGAAAAACAAACCTCCCACCCACTAACTGTTGCTAGCACCTACACAGTGACAATTTTGAATTCTGAACTTAAATCATATTAGGTTGTTTGGAAAATACTGTCTGATTAGTATAAACTTTAAATTCTGTTCTAACATTACATTTTAAGAGTAGTTGAATTAAAACTTCATAGTCCTAATGATTAAAGTGTCTTGTTTTGTTTATTTTCAATCACTTCTTTCAGAATTTGATTTTGAAGATTACATGAATGGTTGGTTGGTTGGGTTTTATGGCATATCAACCTTTGTAGGTTATTTAATGCCAAATCCATTTTTATGTAAATAATCAGCTCTATTTCAAACAATTCAGTTTAGTATGAGTACACAGTTTAATTGTCAAAACAGTTCTAGTTCAGCTTAGACTAAGTACAGATTTTGTTTACACACAGTTAAATGTCAAAACATTTCTATATTAAACAATTCAATTTAGTGTAAGATGAAACTGCAGAAGCTTACCGATTAGGAAAATGAGACTTTGCCCTATCCAACATACTATCCTGATCTTTTACCCAATGACTACAATTCTTTCAAACAGGTGGACACTTTTTTAATGCCAAAAATCATTCCATTCCAAAGGAGAACTAGAAACAACATTTTAAGATTCCTTGACATAAAAAAATTTAGAGTTTGATCATACAGGCATAAATAACCTTGTTAATCCATAGCAAAAATGCATCAATATTCAAAGATCATATTTTGACTGATTAAAACACTGTTTAACTTCATTAATTCAGGAATAAAAGTTTATTAAAAAATTGGAAATTATTTTCCCAATAATTCAATACAATCATAGGCACCCATGGGTGTAGCAAACAGGTTATTTGTCGTCCTCCGATCATTTGCAATACCACTTCTCAATCTTAGTTGGCTACACTACAAATGGTAGTTCATATAGTCTCTCCTCCATGGGTGGAATGCCTATCATGTAACAGGATCGTCAATAAAAGATATTTCAAATATTTCCTTTTGTACACCTTCACTGAAAAGTGGCCTCAGGCACCCATACATAAATCTCTTGGTTTTTTGTTTTTGGATATAAAATATTTACTCACTGATGAAAATTATCAAATATTTAAGTTTAATAAATTTGATTCCAAATAAAATACAATTAATGTTTTAAAATATTACATCATAGTATTTTTACTTTGATTAAGTGTTGGTTGGGTGTTTGGTTTTATTGCTTGTCAACCTTTGTTAGGTTATTTTATGCTGAAGTCAATTTAATAATTATGTTCTCCAATTCACAATCATTTTAAACAGGTGAACACTTGATACTTAGTTACAATATCAATGCTTTAAGAGCCAATGTATTCATAAAATTCATTATCAGTGGATAACACCCTATGATTTAAGAAATGAGAAATATGTTATTCTAGGTCATTTACGGCTTCTCTAAGACAAGAGGGTAACTTGGTAGTGGCCATCTCCTCTCTAAGTAAGATGAGACAGGTAGTTCTAAAGTTAGTGACATAGTCTAGATTATTGAGATTTCATTATGGGTTATTTATGGCATCTATAGAGGAAGTGGAATCATGTAGCATTGCTAATTTCTTCTCCAACTGGAGTAGATAGTATCACTTGTTTAATTTCATGATCTACATCACTGAGGTGTAATTCTGAGTCTTTCATTGGATATGTATGGCAAGTGGAGTTACTTGGAAGTGTCTATCTCCTCAGTAAGATAATACACATTGTACTGAATTAGATGGAACCAACAGCAAAAAAGTATTCTTGACCAGAACCATTTCAACTAAAAATAATAATTCATAAAAAACTTGTATATAAAATGCCTTTAAGAATATTGCAAGTATCTTTGTACTAACTGATGAGGTATTCTGAAACCTTTTACTTAAAAAAAAAAAATCACATCTTAGTAATTATAACTACAAATTGAAGGCTAAATATTAATCATATCTACATTGTAACTACAATCATTAATTACTTAGCCTGTTAGTTATTTTATTACAAACTGTTTGTATTCATCTCTACAAGAACCTTCTTGCTTGAAGGATTTGTGGTACAAAAAAAAATCATTCAGTGAAGAAAATCAACTCTATGAAGGCCAGTGAATTTCTATACAATAGTATGCAGCAAATAAAAGTAAATACACCACATACAATAGAATCTTCAGATTCATTTCTTTAGTCAATAATAATTACAACACACAATGAACAGTGTGAAGATGCTTGACATCCAAGAGTATTTATCAGCAAGTATATACTATTGATTTGCATAGATATATTGCTATAACAACATACTCAGTATATTGAACCTAACATACAAATGTATTGATCCACAGTGGAATGCGTACAGCAATATTAATGCATCCAATACAAGATGCCAAATACATTGATGCAGAACAAAGTGTCTCACTTAAATCCCTCTATCAATGTTGAATATTTGGGTGGTTGTACAGAATAGTCCACCGATACAAATTTCCATTATTTCTTTGATAATGTACAAAAAAATAAAAATAAAATCATATAAAAATATAATACTTAACATTACAGTTAATTTCCCCACCAAAATACAAATCAGTCATAACTCAACACCATTGTGGTTAGATGTATTTTATGGCATATCAACCCTTGTGGGCTAGTTAATATCAAATCCTATATATATATATTTTAAATATATATGATTTGTAAATAAATATTTTGTAGATAACATTATTTTTAAATGAGCCAGAGATTATTTGTTTGCCTACAGTTAAATGGTTTCAAGTATTGCTATTTAACACTAATAATTCTATTCAACATGATTCATCTGTTTGCTGTTAAATAATTCCAACTATTATTATGTAATACTAGTAATTCAATTTGATATCAGCCATTTGTTTGCATTTAAATGATTTCAAGTAAAAAAATTGATAAGCTATTTCTATTTGACCCATACATGGGACCCTAACAGATACTACCACTCTATGTCAGGGTGGACCTGAGAGTAATGGCAATAAAGGGGTACTCCACATTATCCTAAGCTCCAAGACTAGAGCCTCTCCACCAGTGGTTTAGTGTCATATAAAGGATATTCATGGCAATGGGTACTTTTCTGCAGAGATGCAGTCATTGTACTCTACAGCCCCAGCCAACTGAGCATCAACACCTAAAGACATATGGCTAAAGACTGCATTGTAACAAGTTGAAGATATACTTTTGGAATTTAACTGTTTTTAGCTGATTTTTGTACAAACAGAAAATGAAATTGTAACATTTTGAATTTTGATTTATTCAATATTAAACATACAGTTAATCTAGTTGGATTAAAACAAATACTCACAGAAACCTATCAGTACAGGCATAGGTTCCAAAATAAAGGGTGCATCAACTGTACTTAAATCCCAAGCAAATACTGCACTAAAACCAAAATCAGCATTTCAAATAAAGAGATACTACTAATATTAATACAGTAGGTAGGCTTAATGTAACAGTTATCATTAAAGAAAATGAAGTCAGTGACCAGAGTTCAAAACCTAAATGAGACTGTTTGCATCTCACTTCATGCTAATACTCTTAGAAAAGGTATGAAACCACTTGTTCTACCACTAGCTATGCCAGTAGAGAAGACTAAGTTCTTTAGCCTTGATTAGGCTACCAGTTGAAGAGAAGGAACACTCAAATGAGTTTTACTTCACTAAATTTATTATTAAAATATTCAATAAATAAGGAGAGTTTTGCCCAAGGCGAAGGCAAAAGAAAGCACTGTTTACAGTTGCACTTCTTTGAGGAAATCAATAGAGACGGGTCCTTTCATATCCCAGAAGACAGCCAGTATGACCTTCTTCACTGACTGCTACACCAAGAAGTTTTTCTTTACCAGTTTTTTTTCCCATTCCATGGACTATTTTTTGACTCAGGTTCATTGAGGAAAACCCATGTTTAGCCCATTTGTAAACATTTTTCTGACTAAAACATGCTTCTCTATACACATTCTTCTGTAGATATCACATGGTTTGCATTTCTCAGTCACCAAACATTTGATGACAGGAGAGGAGCGCTCTGTTTGTTTTGCTGCCATTTTGAATAACCTCAAAACAAATATTTTTGCAAGATTAAAGTAAATTTTCCTTTAAACCAATTCAAAACACTGACAGGAAAAAATTTATAAATAAAAACAACAAAAAAGAATTATTTTGCTTTAAAAAAAAAAAAATCCCCCAAATCTATCAAATGATCTTCATATCAATACCATATTACCAAATTATACTAAAATTACTAAACATCACTAATTTTTTAATCTTTACATTTATACTTAATAGCAGCAACCACAATGTTGTTGTAAGGTAAGGGATTTCAATTATCTTAACCCTTTGCCTCTGGGATACAATGTCCCCATGTTTACAAAAATAATGAGTACAAAGTAGTATCAAATGCAGACATCCCATCATTCCATTAAAAGAAAAGTGATGAATATATTAAGCCTATTATTTGATATCATTGAACCCAAAATACTGCATAATAAAATAGTGCTCAGCCCAAAATGTAAGGCTTATATAGATTGCTGACAAATGATGTTGAAAAACTAACCTCTATCCAATGGTGTCAATGATTAAACCAATTAATTTCTAATATCTTTTCATCTTATTTCTGTTGCTTTTTATCACAACTATGAAGATAACATTTTTGCCAGGAGATTATTATCGATTTTTGATCCACATTGCTTACTTCAAGGTTGTATAATAATGACCTAAAAGTTGTGAAAAAAGAAAGTGAAATATGATGAAAGAAATATAGTTAAAAATTAATAATTGAAAATGCTTTATCTTTAAAAAATTCAAAGACTATTACATCTCATTATTTGTGTCATAAAAATCAAGGAAAATAAAATGGAAAGCAATAATAGTCAAAAATTGATAATTATAATGTTGCTTCAATCAAGAACTTCACAGATTATTATCTGATCAGAATTAGTAAAGTTTCAGTTGTAACACATTAGGAAGAATTATTATTCAGACTTGTGGAATTAAAGATAAATACCTGCTGGTACATATCAAGACTAGCATCATTAATGACAATAAAGCAGTAGTGGTCAATTTTAATTTGATATAAGAAAGTATCAGTTACTAGAGTCCGAATAAAAATGACAACGTAGTAATTTGGGCTTTCATTAATGGTGAAATAATCTACTTTGATAACACAATGCTGCATGTATTTGTATATACATTTTTGTCTGTGATACAAAATGAAGAAAACCATTAATTATATAGTAGTAGTAATATGTATGTATGTCTTTACCCAACTCCTCCAGCACAAGCAAATTGTGATACAAGGTCAATTTCTTAGCAGAGAACTGTGGGTTTGAATTCAGAGTTTTCCTTCTCCTCAACTGGTTGACTAAACAAGGCTAAAGAAACCAGTCTGCCCTACTATTTATCCATAGCTGGAAAGAGAACATCCAGAGAGATGCAAACAGTCTCATCCAGAATTTGAATTCTGGTTACTGATTCCATTTTCTGTGATGATAACCATTATGTTTTTACACACGTTCAGCAGCAGCAGCAATAGTAGTAGTAGTAGTCTCTTGATTTAATAATTCATTTGAAAGTGGATAACCCTCACAGATTAGAACATTATTTTAGTATTTGTAAGAACCTACAAAAAGGAAGTTCATACGTACATGCAGGATGAATCACAATATCAGTTTTTAAGAGGATTACAGCTTGTTTGAATTCAGAATTTAACTTTTAGACTAGTGAAGTACCAAAGTTAAAGACCACAGTTTGCTCTAGTATTTAACCATAATTGGAGATGGGTGAAGAGATGAGTATAAAAGAGGTATAAAGTGAAGTAAAAGACTCTTTGAACTTTTAAAGAACGAAATAGAGATTAGGTCAAAGATTATCCCTTGATGCTGATATTTTGCAACCGAGCACAAGTTGTCACGTGTTACTTGGATGTGTACTTCTAAAGTGCTATTGCCCTAATAAATACTAGAAAGGGAAATATTCAGGATTGGCACCCCAAAAACTGAACAGCTTATGGGTAACATCCATCCATACAAATGAGAATGTTTCTGGTTTAATCTAAAGTTGTGGAAAAGCCCTCTTAGGGGCTGTGGATAAGGAGGATATGAATAAACATGTCATTTGGGTACATCATTGTTGATTCCCACTGGTTGGGTTGCCTATACAAAGGTATCCAATAATCAAATGCTTGAAGGACACAAAGACTTCATCACTGAGCATTTGTCTGAGTAACACCAAATGGTGTAATTCAAACTAATGGATATGAGATCCATAGGTAATTTTATAGAAGATGCAACTTTCTGAATCTACAATAATATATAGACCTGCTACTCCCTGTGCCATGATGTGGTAATCTTGTATATCTGTACCTGTTCCTACCCACCCTACACTAAGTTAAGCTTGGTGAACATTCTTACTTGTTTCTCTTAGAAATATTTCTGGAATTTTACTTTTATGAAAACTATTAAAAGCATATATGGCTTGGTTTCTTTTAATAATGACATACCAACCTTTGTGAGTAATTCAATACCAAAGCCATCCATCTAAAAGAACAGTAGTGATACTATTTAAACTCCAGCTAAAAGGGAAAGAGAGTTCATACCTTTTGCAAGAGTATGAGTCTGAAAATAAACATAATAGCATGACTAGAGATTGAATTTGTTCACTTTGAAGCCACAGTCCAGCACTTTAACCATTACACCATGAGGACTCCCTCATAAAAGCTTATATATATATATATATATATATATATATATATATATATATATATACTGATGGCTGAGTGGTAAGATACTAAGTCTAACAAAGTTGAGCGGGTTTTGATCCCAGCTTGAAGCAGAAGTATCCTGCATGTCTATCTATACTGAAGAGTTGTGATATAACTAAAAGTCTGTCTGTGGATGACAATATATACACCCCGCTCAGGGGTTGAGCATTTTGGCAAAGGAATTAACAACTGCCACTTGCATAATGCAAAGCTCTTCTAATGAATTGAGCACTCTGGTATCCAGTAAGACAAAATATAGACAAACGAGAGCTACTTCATAATGCCTTATAATTCCCAAGCTGACATATGTTAACTGATGGCTGAGTGGTAAGATACTAAGTATAACATAAAGTTGGACGGGTTTCGATCCCAGCTTAAAGTATCCTGCGTGTTTAGCCACACCAAAGAGTTGTGATACAACGAAACAGTCTGTGTATATATATATATATATATATATATATATATATATATATATATATATATATATATATTGTGAAGTAGAGCATTGTATTATACTTAAAAATAAAACATATAAGTTTCTTGTTTTTGTATTTGTTGTTTCAGTATGGTGGTGTAGAAATTGTTCAAAATTCATAATGTCCATGAACATATTAAATTTTGAATATTTTTAGTCATCATTGACTATTGTCAAGAAAGTGTGCATTAATTTAGCTTGGTTGATTTTTATAACAGCTATCTTATATCTGTAAAAGAATTCACTTTGGTAGAGTGGCATGTAGAATGCACTGACTCTATCCTCAGCAGAGAGGTAAGAGTGTTCTGATATGACACAACACTTCATCTGTTGATGAGGCTCAGTTCTGGAGAGTGTGTAATGTGAAGTCATCTCTTTGTTGCCATTACTCCCAGGTCCACTTTGTCTTTGAGTTGTAGTACCTGTTAAACCAACCCTGGAGCATTATGTGTGACAGCTTTTCTGCCCAAGTCAAGCAAGCCATAACTAGAGCAAATGGAGGGATGGGGAAAGACCCCAGTTCAACTTGATTGCCTTCTTTCTGTGACTAACATTATTATACTATAATATAAATGTAGCAAGTGAAATTATCTGTTTGTTACTAAGTTGTAACAGCTGCTACATTGTGACTTAAATTAATTTAAAAGAAAAAAAATAAGCAGACAAAATATTTGTACCTTATACCAGGTATAAATTTCAATAATCAAGTAACACTTAGATTATATATATATATATATATATATATATATATATATATATATATATATATATATATTTAGGTAGGTATATGTAATAATGTACAAAACAATCATAAAGTAATGTAATACTTACACTGACCATCTAGTTAAGAGAATGTTTCAGCCATTTGCTTCATTTTATTTTTTATTGAACATTTACATTTAAAAACCACATCTTCAACATGTTACAATTCATGTAACCTCTATATTTCTTTAGTCTTACCCTGAAAAGATGGCAACTTGCAGTCATTTGCTAATATATGATTTTGACAACTAAAATGTAACTGACGAGTAAAAAGTGAAGGAAATAAATGAAACTTACTCTTATTTGGATGGTGAATGTATTATATTTTTACATATTTTTTTGTATGTTATCACAATTCCTCAGTTTGCCCAGTCGGCTGGGACTGTAGAATACGCTGACTGCACCTCTACAGAGGAGTAAGACCCCTCCCAATGAGTGTCCTGGTAATATGACACTAAACAATCTGATGGTGAGGTTCCAGCAATGCTGGAGCTTTGGGGAATGCAGAGAACCCTTCATTGCCATTGCACCCAGGTCCACTCTGGCACGGAATGGTAGCACCTGATAGGGCCCTATCAATGGGTTAAATAGAACTGCTTACTTATGCTAAACTGAATTGTTTAAATTAGAACTGTTTGACTAAACTGAATACCTTGAAATAGAAATCTTTTTGACAATTAAACCATACTTACATTTAAATAGCATGCTTATGCTAAACTGAATTATTTGAAATAGAACTGTTTTTTGACATTGAAACTGTATTTACACTAAACTGGATTGTTTAATATAGAACTGTTTTGACATTTAAATGTGCGTAAACAAAATCTGTACTTATACTAAACTGAATTAGAACTGCTTGACTAAACTGAATAGCTTGAAAAGAAATGTTTTTCACAATTAAACTGCACTTACATTTAAGCAGCATACTTATGCTAAACTGAATTGTTTGAAATAGAACTATTTTCATAAAAATGGATTTGAGGTTAATTAACCTACAAAAGGTTGATATGCCATAAAACCCAAACAACCAACCAATTCCTCAGCAGGATAAGTATATAATACAGTACTGTCAATTAAAAAATAAATGAAATCACCAGTAGTTTATAAAAATTAATGCATTCAATACTGAAGAATTGAGAAATTTCATCTCAATCAATACAAATGACTAAAATTCCTGATGATTGTTTCATGGTGTAAAACTTTAAGGTACCAATTTTAATAGTATATATGATTTTCTGTTTGTTGTTTTTTCTTTCTAGAAAATTTACATAAACTTATGCATTTGCACACAGTTATATTATTTCAAGTATTCCTATCTACTATCAATAATTTTCAAAAAACCTATTTCACCCATAGACAAGACCTTAACAGACACTACCATTCAGAGTAGACCTGGAGTAATGGTAATAAATAGATGACTCCACACTCCCTATAGCTCCATATCTAGAACCTGACCCCCAGATGCATTTTAGTGTTACTCCCAGGATGCTTTTTTTTCTGCAAAGGGCACAGTTGGCACATGCTAAATCCCTCCCACTGGAAAGCCACATGAAGTAAAGTAGATTTTTTTTTGCATGAAAAAAAAGAAAAAAAAAGAAAAATGGATATAAATTATTACCGATTGAATATATATATATATATATATATATATATATATATATATATATATATATATATATATATATGTATGTATGTAATTTGTATATATATATATATATAATTTGTACACAGTTAAGTATTGCTATATAACAGTCACAATTTAATACCAGTCATTTCTTTGTCATAGTTTGTTCTATTTGACCTATAGATAGGACCCAATCAGGTGCTACCACTTAGGGCCAGAGTGAACCTGGGAGCAATGGCAATAAAGGGGTACTCCACATTCCCCAAATCTCCAAAGTTGGAGCTTTACCATCAGATGGTTTAATGTCATATTCTAGACACTCAATGGGGAAGTCTTATCCCTCTACAGAGATGCAGTCAGTGTATTCTACAGCCCTCAATTGACTAGGCTGAGAGAGAGAGAGTTAATCAATTTCATATTTATAAAAATATGACTATAAAACTTAAAGTAGGTATACACTATAATAATTAAATTATGTCAATATATCACTGAGTCCTTCAATTCAAAAAATCCAAAAAGACTTTAAAATGTTCATAATAAAACAATTAAAATTCCCAAACTCACTGAGATATATTTAAAGATTATAAAATCTATTTCTAATTTAATCATAAATTTTAATTTTTATTTAAGCTTTACTAAAGCTTATTTATAATTTATTAAAACACTTTTTTCTTTTAATAATTTATTAAAGTTTATTTATAACTCATAAATTAGGTCAAGTCCAACAATAAAAACTTTGAATGTTCATAAAAAGAACAAAAAAATTGGTCAGAGATTATTTGAAGTTTTTTACCAAGAGGATCAGGATTGGCCTTAAGCCAATAATGTAGGTGGAGTCTTCCTATACGGAGAAAGAGTTAAGATATCTTTTTAAAACATTAAAATAACAAGTACAGAAGCCATGTTTTACTTCAACAAGACGCAGGTCATCTTTTGCCTAGCAGTATTTAAAGATATGAACAGATTCAGCAGCACAGGAATATCAGAAGCAAATATTGTGGGTGTACTTGCAAGGTGAGTGTTGCACACCTATCCAAGAGGATAAATTTATCATAAATCTTCTCCAATATTAGAATCATGGATCATAATAGGAAAATAATTTTTCCATCTTCTCTTATTAGATATTTTGGCAGTTGTTCTGAAATAGTACTACATCCCCCTTAACAGTTATTTGGAAATTTTCTAGGAACTTGGTTGGTTAGTATAATTTGCAAGCAATATAGTTTCAAATAACAGTATGTAACATTATTTTGTTCCTGGATAGTATGTGTTAATTCTTAATAGTGTATGGTATGAAGTATAGAAAATGGCAAGTGTACCCTTCAAACTTTGCTTTTGTGCCCTGGATAATGAAATTTAGAAATGAACCCTCCCCATTTTTTTTTGTTTTTATTGGTCTCATAACCTATTTTTTTGGTCATGGGTTTACCTTGGGCAGAAATAGCCAGACAGAGCCCATTCCTCTCCATGTCAACAACTGGTTTGAATTCAAAGTTTTCCTTCTCTTAGACTGGTTGCAATACAAAAGTCAAAGTGCTCAGTCTGCCTTATTTACCCATAGCTGGAGGGAGAATAATTGGAAACATACCTTTTTCAAGGATATTAGTGCAATACAAACAGCCTTGTTCAGGTTTTGAACTTGGGTAAGCCAAGTTCATTGCTCCTGATGATGCCCATTATGCTATGAGCTCGTCCAAAATAAAAATCAGAAAACTTACAAAATATGTAAAACAGTCAAATTTGCACATTTCCATCAAATCTGAATAAAACAACATATGAATCAAAATTTATACACATTTATTCTAAAGTTATACAAAACTGAACAAAAATGTTTGGAAATGAGAATTTTTTCAAAATTTGTGACTAATACAAATAACTTTCATGTATCAACCTCGAAAGTATAGTCTCCTATCATATTTTGAAAATTTCATTACCCTGGATGTAAAGTTTGAAGAGAAAAAAATATTTTTTTCATTTACATAAGGTATAAGTAATCAGAAAATAACTTTCTGCCTAGGAATTAGGAAAAAGTTAAAAATTGTTACATAATATAATCATTTGTAAATAATTATAGTTTAAAGTAACTATCATTATATGGTTTCAAGTATTCCTATCTAATAATTTTCAAAAGATCTATTTGACCAGTAGATAGGATCCTAACAGGTACTAGCACTCTGGATTAGTGGATCTGTGAGTAAGGACTAAAAAGGAGTGACCCTTGACTCCCTAAAGCTTCTGAACTAGTCTCAACACAAGATGCAGTTTTGTATCATACCCAGGACACCCTTAAGGGTGGATGGGTTCTATCTCTCTTCAGAGGATACAGTGAGTTTAAACTCTGTTGACAGGGTGATGGTTGGTTGGGTTTTATGGCATATCAACCATTATAAGCTATTTAATGCTGAATCCTGTTTATAAATATAGATATATATGTTATATATATGATTATAAGTGGATAGTTAGGTCACATTATTTTTAAATGAGCCAGAGTTCATTTGTTTGCACACAGTGGAATGGTTTCAAGTATTACCATTTAACTTCGATAATTCTATTTAATATTAATCATTTGTTTGCAAACAATTAAATGGTTTCCAGTATCGTTATTTAACACTAATAATTCTACTTGATATTAATCATTTGTTTGCACACAGTTAAACAGTTTGAAGTATTGCTATTTAACACTAATAATTCTATTTGATATAAGTGATAATTCTGAGTAAAATATTGAACAGTTCTATTTGATCCATCGATGTGATCCTAACAGCTACTAACACTCATATTCTGCAAACTCCAAGACTGGAGCCTTACCATCAGATGCAGTTCAATGTCATACCCAGGACACTGACAGGGTAATGGTGATTCAGAGTTTTAAAGTACAGACATATTTGCTTACCTGTCATAAGTCAGTTGTTATTTCTAGTTAACCTGATTACAATATCAATGACTGATAGTGTGTGTTAGGTGTTTAATATACTAGCAAAGACATTTCGTTCTAAGAAGCTTGTTTCAGAATCAATCTGAAAAGAAACTTTCATCAAAATAAATGTAAAGAAATATAGAAAGAAAGTACATCCCAAGAGGAGAAATTGCCTATGCCAAAGGTAATTTAATGATGTAGAGGTTTGCACAGGCAAACTAATGAGTAATTAGCATATACGATGCTTGATTAGCTTCTATTGATTTCTGTGTAATTCGATCATTCAAAACTGAAGAAGGCCTAATATTTGTGGCTTTGGTTGGTTGGTTGGTTGGTTTTATGGTATGTCAACTGATGTTGAGTTAATTAATGCTGAAGTCATTTTTTATTGGCTAACAATTATAGCTTCAAGTATCTAATACCATTAATACAAATAATTGCACACAGTTATTTGGTTTTAAGTAACCCAATATAATACAAATTATTTGTAGATGGTTTAAAGTATTCTTATCTATCCTAATTAATTATACATAATCATATAGTTTCAAGTAACTAATCCTATTTAATAAAAATAATAATCATTTATTTCAATCCATGTGCAATCCATGAAGATAGACTGTTTTCATTCACGCTTTGAAATATCTCTATCAGTCAATTTGCTTTCAAAGTTATTTCATCTTTGTATTGTTGTTTTTCTTTCTACTGAACCCAGGCCCAGGAACTGAACTCATGACTTCCAGATAGTCTCAGATTCAAGGCACTTAACCAACACTTTTACCATGTAGACCACAGAACAATTCAGACACCATTTTTGACGATTATCTGCCACTTCAAGTAGTGTGTGTGTGTGTGCGTGTGTGTTGTTGTTGTTGTTGTTTTTTGTTTGGTAATACAATCAAAGAATTTAGCTTAAAATTCTCTGAGAGTTATTAACTATGACAAAAAACATTAGAATAAGGCAGAAGGCAACAGTGGCTAAAGCATTATGAATATAATTACCAAGATGAGGACAATAGCTGAGACATATGAATAATGTAAATAACAACTCCCCATATCAAAAATAGATGGGAACTACACAAGAATGCTACATGCTGTTTTAAACAGATGCTGGAAGCAGCACCCTACAAAAAAGCAGCTGTACAGCAAACTTACAACTTGTCTTACAAACCATCCAAGTAAGATGAGCAAGACATGATGAGCACTGCTGGAGAAGTTAAGAACAAATTCTTAAGTGATATTCTCCTATAGACTCTTAGATATGGATACACCAGTGATGGCCAACCAGCAGAAACTTACATTCATCAGCTCTGGGTGCCATCTAGAGGACCTACCAAGAGAAATGGTCAGTAGAGGGTCAAGGAAATCCATGCCTTGATAATGATTAAGTATCTTATTAGTCCTTAGATGCCGAGGTCACCTGTCATGTAGTAAACTTTGCTTTTCCTGTGGACCACAGAGTGAAAGTTAAAAAATCCTGAAAAGACAGACAAATACTTGGACCTTGCTAGAGAACAAAAAAGTTATGGAACATGAAAGTGATGGTGATATCATTTGAAATGGTGCCCAAAGGCTTGAAAAGGGGACCAAAAGAGTTGGAAATTAAGATGAATTAAAACTATCCAAACTACAGCATTGTTCAGATAAGCCAGAATACTTAAAAGAATCCTGGAGATACGAGGAGACTTGCTGTCACTAAGACTCCAGAAAAAAAAAAACAACAGTAATATAAAAAACTTGCAAGAAAAAAAAAATTAATAATGATAATAATAAATCAGGAAAAAAATCAGAATGCTTGGAGAAAAGGAAACTTACAAATACTTGGGAAAACTGGAAGTTGACACCATCAAACAATTGGAGATGATAGAAAATTTTTTTTAAAAATACCTCAGGAGAATAAGAAAACTACTCAAAATCAAACCATATAAAATCTCAGAAAACTAAAAAAAAATATGGAACATAAAATTGATGGTGATACCAATTGTGGTTAGTGCACTTGGAACAATCTCCATAGGATTGGTTAAGGGACTGGAAGTCTTGGAAATAAGAGGACAAGTAGAGACCATCCAGATTACAGTATTATTAAGATCGTCCAGAATACTGAGAAAAGTCCTGGAGACTTGAGCAGACTTGTCATTCAAACTCCAGTGAAAAACCATCAGCTAATGCTGGTGTGAAAAACTCTCAAAGGAGTAAATAATAATAATAAGCAAAGTAGCAAACTAGTGCAAAAGGAATATAAAACTAAGTACAGCTGAGTGGGTAAGGGGATCCACTGGGAATTGTGCAAAAGACTGAATTTTGACTATACTACCAAATGCCACGTACAAGCATATGGTCTGTCTCATACTCTGCAGCCAGCCTGACAAATTGTGAAAACACCCTGAAGGGCTCTTTTCCTGGTAATCATATAATCAAGGAAATGCCATCTTTTGATCTCAAGTGTATTCAAGTAACCTTGTAAATTTCCTTCTGTTGAAAAACAGTGTTGCAAATAATGAGTTCAAATTTTATGCAAAGACTATCTTAACTTGACCATGCTTCCCAAGTGTACCCTAGGTCTAGTGATAATATCTAACACAGCCACTGAAGTCACTAAGAAGGTGGATTTTGTCTATGTTTGGAATTGAAGTCATAGCTGATCTAAGATCATGATAAAAAGTCATAATAGATTCTTCACTGTTATCAAGAGTGGGAACACAAATAGAAAGTATCGTCACAAAGCATGGTAAAATGACTTGCAGGCATATTATTTTATCACAAAGGCTATTGGGTTGCTCTAATTGGTCAGTTGATTTTTGACTAAATGGCAAAATAACCCACTCCCCGTCTTAAGCCCTTTGGTTTATCTTTCCGGAAGAATGCATACCTTCTGTCAGCTGATTTTCCTCACTCAGGGTTTTGAGAGCATGCCAATGTCTTTAATGCTGTGGTTTTTAGTTCGTTGGTTGGTTGGTTGTTTTTTTTTCCAGCATATCAACCCCTTTCAGGTCATTTAACACCAAATTAGATTCCGAAAAATTCAGCTTAGTATAAGTATAGTTTTTGTTTACAAACAGTTAACTGTCAAAACAGTTATATTCTAAGCAATTCAGTTTAGCATAAGTACAGTTTAGTTTTATTTCACCCATAGGTAGGACACTATGAGGTGCTACCACTCTGGGCCAGAGTGGACCTGGGAGCAATGGCAATGAAGAGGTACTCTGCATTCTCCAAACTTTCAGTATAACTGGAGCCTCAACATCAGATTGTTTAGTGTCATATCCAGGACACTCATTGTTGGCATCTTACCCCTCTGCAGAGAAGCAGTCGGTGTATTCTACAACCCCAGTCAATTGGGCAAGCTCTGGTTTTTAGTACAAATAATTCTTTTAAATATTCATATATCCATGTAAATTTTTCAACATAATCTCCATCTTTGTCGATGCACTTAATCTTACAGACTGAACATAAAACTGATTTTGAACAGAAATTTTCACAGTTCAATCTGTAAAATAGGTTACAGGAAGATTGTGTTGCATCAAATTTGTAAATAGGAAGGACCTGTTTCTCTTACAAGATAAAGCATTACTAATGATTTTTCAGGATCTCAAGCCATGTATGTTGCTGGGGAGAAGATGTCAAGACGTTTGGTGGCTAATTAAAACTGATTCTGAAGAGAAATTTTCACTGCATAAATTAGCCACCAAACTTCTTGATACCTTCTCCCCAGCAACATACATGGCTTGACATGATGAAAAAACATTAGTGATCCTTTATCCTGTAAAAGAAATAGGCCTTCCCTATTTAAAAATGTGATGCAACACAATCTTCCTGTAACCTATTTTTTCTCATTAGTGCCGCATTAAACTTAATAAATATCTTTAAAAAACTTGATGAGGAGGATGGCTTAGATACCTAGCAGGATGAAAAAAAAAAAGAAGATATATCAAAAGGCAAATGAACTCTCTTATTGGTTTGGTTTGGTTTCTTTGTTTAATGGCATATCAACTCTTTTAAGGTTATTTAATGCCAAAGCCATTCTCCTAGAAGAACAGCAGTGGTACTATTTAACCCATAGCTGGGAGGATAAGGGGGTTCATACCTTTCCCAAGGGTATTTGCCCGAAAGTGAACGTAATAGCGTGACTGGAGTACGAACTCGCGTACTACAATTCCGCTGTCCATCGCTTTAACCATTACACCATGAGGACACCCCCCTCTCTTATTGGGTCAGCAATCATTTAGCATGTGTCTTGAAGGTGGACATGGCTTACAACTATCTCAGAAGTATGCATGTTTCAAGCATTTGTTGAAATATCACTTGCAGCATTAATAGCAAAATAGTTTGTAAGTTATTACTTAGAAGCACTTTTAGTGTCATGGTTATCATCATAGGAAATTGGCACAACAAGCTGAGTTCAAATCCTGAATGTAGCTGTTTGCATTTCTCATAACACTAATATTTTTGGGAGAGGTATGAATCCAACTATTCTCTCCCTCAGGATTTCAAATATTGATTTTATTGTGTCAGTATAGAGTTTATTCTAAGGCTAACAGCAACAAATAAATGAATTAATACTTTGTTTAATTCTAGCAATTTATCAATCAACATGTGAAACAATTAATGACAATATACAGTCCTCCCTGCGTATAAAGTTGAGTTTGAGGGACTTACCAGTGCACTGAAGATATCTGGTATCTTAGGGCTGTCTTTCTGAGAGGTTTTAATGTCTCCACCTCATGGAACATCTGGTGGAATCTATCTGACTGGATTTGGGATTTTTGTGCCAAGACTTCTGGGCTCATCACGGGATTAGTATATCTAATCACAGAGAGCATCTCCCTCACTCACTCCATACACAGTAATTACCATTTTACTAACCCAACAATTTAAAAAAAACCCAAACAAGCTTTCCCTACTTGAAAAATCGTTCCTACACTCATTTCCTTATATTTGGCAGAAGGCCAAATAGTAACAAAAAGTTTTGGTTGGTTGGTTGTTTTTTTGGGTTTTTTTACAGCATGGCAATCATTGTTGGGTTATTTAATGCCAAAGTCTGTTTTTTTGCGAGCACTTGTATAATTTCCAGTAAATAATAATCATTTGTAAACAATCTCCAAGTAAATATTCTTAATGCAAATAAACTGTGTACAATTATATACTTTCAAGTATTCCTATTCAATATCTATAATTTTCAAACTGCTCTATTTGACCCCTAAATGGGCCCTAACACGGTCGGAGTGGACCTAAAAGATTAAACTCCAGAATTGGGGCCTCACCACTGGATATAGTTTATTGTCATGTCCATGATATTATTTTATTGTGGGGCCTTACCTACAGGGGATGGAATCAGCATATTCTCATCTCTACGGACAGAATAGACAAAATATCTTATGAAGTAGAGTATAGTTAAACCTCCAGCTGGGTGGCTTTCATAAGCTAACCTCTAAGGTGTTCTCACAGTAAGAAAGGCTCTCAAAGGATGCCAGTTCAAACTATGTTGAAAACTTGTTCTTTCTTTCTGAATTAGGTAGTTTACATAATAATCATAAAAAAAGAAAAGAAAGTCCTTCACATAATGGATATCACTGTTGCAGCAGTTACAAAATTGAAATAAAAAGATTATGAAATACTGTATGAATGCTAAAAGCTTGCTTGCAGTACTAGAACAATTGTGAAATATAAATTTAGTAATAGTGCATACCCACAATTACTACAGCACTTGGGACTTTCCTCCAAATTGGAAAACTGACAGTAGCATTATTAGAATTGGTTAGAATACTCTGAAGACTTGTTGTTACTTGATCTCTACGATAAGAAAAGAGCCACTAGATATTATTTTGTGTTACTAGTATGAAAAACTTGCATAGATTAAAAGATGATGATGATGATGATGATAATAATAATAATAATAATAATAATAATAATAATAATAATTATTATTATTATTATGATTATTATTAAAAAAAAATTTAAAAAAAACAAAAAACAACAGAAACTAGAATTTGTCCGAGAAAATTAAATGCATAAAATTCACAGGGACTTAGATACAAACAGATCATTCAATCCTAGCCCGAAGAAGAGATCTAGTTTTAATTTAACAAGTTGAAAAGAACTTGTCATCTAGAGGGTTTTGTTATTGCAGCAAACCACATGATGAAAATAAAAGATAGTAAAAAAACTTGACAACTATTTGAACGTTGCTAGGGAGCTGTAAAAGTCATGGAACATGATGGTGATACCCATCATAGTTGGAACACTTACCAAGAACCAGGAAAAGAGACTAGGTGAACTGGAGATCAGAGGAAGAATCAAGACCATTCGGATCAAATCCCTGCTAAAATCTTTTAGAGATTCGCTGACATTTAAACTTTTGTGAAAAAACACAAGTTACAGGTGCTATGAAAAACTCATAAGGAGAAAAAAAAAATGAATAAATAAAAAAAAAAATAAAAAAATAATAACAACATCATCATCAATGACAAAAACAAGTTGAATTAGATATCAATAGAGTTAATTTAAATGGCTGCTCATATGTGCACACACACACACACACACACACACACACACACACACACACACACACACACACACACACACACACACACAGTGTAATGGCTAAAGTGCTGGTTTGTGGGTATGAAGTTAGTGAGTTTGAACTCCAATTGCATTATTATGTTCATTTTCAGACTAATACCCTTGGGAAAGGTATGACCCCCCCACACACACCTTATCCTCCTAGCTATGGGATAGATAGTATCAGTGCTATTCTTCTACAAAGATGGCTTTGACACTGAATAACCCATGAAGTTTGATATGCCATAAAACAAAGAAACAAAACTAACTTTAATTCAAAGAATAAAACAATTTACCATTCAATCTGCAACTTGAGTGTGTGCTCTCCATTCATTCAAAATTTTTCTTGAGAGATAGCTATTTAATTCTATTTATGAAAGTATTTATTTTTATTTGTAATTAATTAGTGGATAAATTCTATAATTAGGATGTGACTTGACAAAAAAAGAAAAGATTGTAAATTTTGATCAAGTTCTAAAGTCTAATGTTTTAACTGAATTACCAGAATTCACAATATTTTAAGCTTGGACCTACTCATGATTGTTGAAAACACTGAATGCATTGTAAATGAAAAAAATAGTGTCCCGAGTATAACACTAAAATGGATCTGATGGTGAGGCTCCAATTTTGTCATTACTCCCAGGTCCACTCTGACTCAGAGTGATAGAACCTATTAGGGCTTTATCTATGGGTTAAATAGATCTGCTTGAAAATTATTCATATTAGAATAGGAATACTTGATAGCATATAACTGAGTGCAAATTATTTATACAAGAGTCATTCAATAAATAAGCTTTTTATAAAGCAAAATAAATTTAAAAAACATTTTTTCTATAAATGTAAACTGCACAATTTATAATTTGTTTATTGCAAAACTTTATTTTAATCTTACAAAAATATTTCTTTTGAAACTATTCAGAATGGTAGCAAATCAAGCAGAGTGCATAAAGCTTGAACAGAGTTCTTTGACCAAATATTTGGTGGCTGAGAAGTGCAAACCATGTGAAATTTATAGAAGAATGTGTGATGTGTAAAGAGGAGATTGTTTTAGTGAAAAAATGTTTACAAATCAGCTAAACATAAGTTTGCCACTTTAATCTGAAAAAACAAAAGACCCCCCCCCAAAAAAAACAACAAAAAACAAAACAATTCATGAAGTGGAAACACACTGACTTTATGGTAAAGAAAATGTTCTGGGTGCAGAAATCAATAAAGAAAGTCATACTGACAGTCTTTTGAAACATGAAAGTCCTATTATTATTAATTTCTTTGAAAAAGGTGCAACTGTAAACAGTGCTTCCTATTTCCAATATCTAAGATAAAATTCACCTTACCTATTAAATGACCCTTGTATTAAAATAGTTGTATAATTGTTTACAAAGGATTATAATCAGTTACTTGAAAACATATAGCTGTATGCAAATTGATTGTTTGATTGATTTTTAACAGTATGTCAACCAATCTAGGGTTATTTCAAGCCAATTAATTATGTTTTATTTAGCTATTTCTTAAGGTTGGTTGTTTTGTTTTACAACGTATCAACCTTTTTCGGATCTTTTCACACCAAATTAAGCTTCAAACAATTCACTTTAGTATAAGTATAGTTTTTGTTTACAAACAGTTAAATGTCAAAACAGTTCTGTTTCAAGCTATTTAGTTTAGCAAAAGTACACAGTTTCAATGTCAAAAACAGTTCTATTTCAAACAATTCAGTTAAGCATAAGTACACCGTTTAGTTCTATTTGACCCATAGATAGGACCCTATCAGGTGCTACCACTCCAGGCCAGAGTGGACCAGGGAGTGATGGCAATGAAGGGTACTCTGCATTCCCCAAAGCTCCAGCATTACTGAAACCTCACCATCAGATTGTTTAGCGTCATATCCAGGACACTCATTAAAATGGACCCTTGTACAGTGTACGAATGCTTTACTACCCGGACATTAATGGCAGGTGAGACAGTGGATGTTTTCTTTGCAGCACCAAAGAAGCTAACAGTTCTGTTAGGAGGATTACCTGAACGGACTTTAGTATATGCGTTTGTGGCTGGACTCCTGGCTCAGGTGAAACAACTATTGAGGGCATCAACAAGCATCAAAGCAACACTGAACAACTACTTGAGCATGCATAGGCCATTGTCAGGGATGAGGCAGAACTGGGGGAGCCAGTTGTAATGGCCACACAGACGGCCCAGAGTGGGTCATATAAATCCTCCCAGGCTGGATCCACGAGCCAGAGTGAATTGCTTCCATTGTGGATGGATTAGTCACATTGCTAAGAATTGCAAAGACAAAAGACGTGGGCATGTATGCTGTTTCCAATGTGGCAGGATTGGATACATAGCCTCAAATTGTCGAGGAATCGAGTCAGGGGACAAGATGTCAGTGCTGTTCTGCACAAGGTGCAACCAATCATCTGAGTATACGTTGACCAAATGCCTTGCTTGGTGCTTCTAGATTCAGGCTGCTCTCGCACCATAGTAAGCACAAGGCTGTGCCATACCTGAAGCAAGGAGAGTGTTAAAATAACGACCATAAATGGCGAGACACAGGTGTACTGTGGAGTAGGATCAGTGAGTAGTCGTACTGATTCTGGTGAATCTGCTGAAGTTAATGTGTTGGTGACACAGAAAGACATACTGGGCTTCAACTTACTGCTTGGATATGACGCTATCAAGGCACTGAGCAATGTCCTCATCACACAAGCTGGAACTGTGCAATTCCTGTGCTGCACTTTGTGTCAACTGACCTGATTTCAGAGTAGAATTCGATTGACACCAGAAGATCTGGATGTCTTGTGGAAATGGACGGACCATGAGGCACGAACCAAGCTATGGAACAGCATCACAGAATACCTCGTATTCGCGGACATTAGGATCGCATACGAACAGGAGCTTGATGCCTGGATCAAAAATGGCTGGTTGATACCGTACCCAGACCAAAAACTTGGACCTCCCAGAGGTTTGATCCCTTTAATGGCAATTGTACAACAGAGCAAGTCGAAGGTGCGACCAGTCATGGACTACTGTGAGCTTAACTAATACATTGAGGCTTACATGGCTGATGCCAATGTATGTGCAAGTAAGTAGCGAAAGTGGTGCCAGAAAGAACCAAATATGTCATTGCTGGATCTGAGGAAGGCCTATCTACAGGTGTGAGTCGACGAAACTTTATGGGCATTTCAGAAGTTGGTGATTCATGGCAAAGGGTACTGTCTGACCAGATTGGGTTTTGGCTTGAATGTTGCACTGCAAATTGCATATACTAGGCCTGGATGTCAGGGGAGAGGAAGGCACCCTACAATGGAAATGGGGAAGTATGGTTCTGGGCATTCCTGGAGTTCTCACAAGGTGGATCATTTTTTCCTTGTGTAGAAAACTTGTGGGGTACCTGCCAGTGTGTGGCTGGCTTTGTACAGAAGGTGGGCATAATAAAACACAGAGTGAATGCGGTAACCTTAGAATGGGATGATCAAACAAGTGATGTTCTCCTCACCTGAATAATTACAGAAAGTGTTGAGAGAGCGACACATGAGGATCCTGCCCAAGGAAAGTGGAGCATCAATGGGGAAGAAATGAACATATGGGTTGATGCCAGCTCATTGGCATTGGGAGTCCTGTTAGAGAAGGACGGGGCCCGTGTTGGAAGATGCGTGTTGGTTGCGGCCTGCAAACAAATCCCGGCACATAAACCTAGCTGAGTTGGATACTGTGGTGAAAGGCATCAACCTAGCACTATAGTAGCAGGCAAAAAGGTTGCACCTGTGCACTGACTCCCTTTGTCTATCACTGGGTGCATGACATGCTGACTGGAAAAGCAAGAATACGCACCAAGGCAGCAAGCGAGATGCTGATATGGTAGAAGCTAGACAACTTAAAGAGTCTAGTCTCAGAGTATGACCTGACAGTCAGCATAACACTAGTCATATCATACTGCAACCTTGCCGACCAGTTGATATGAGTGCTCCACAAATAGTACATTGCCGTGAAGATGGGTGTCAAGCCCAGTGGACAAACCTGTGCTGCCACAGCGAGTATAATAAACCAGCAGCAGATAAGACATCCACAAGCAGAGCGGACATCAAGGCATCAAGAAGATGCTGTATTTTGTGAGATACATTGACCGAGCAGCAACCAAGGCAGAAATTAAACAAGTCATCAAAAACTGTGAGATGTGCCAGTTGATTGACCTAACACCAGCACAATGGCGAAAAGGACGGCTAGAACTGGAGCCTCACCATCAGATGTAGTTCCGTGTCATACTGAGGGTGCTGCTTTTTCAGAGAGGTTTCACCATATTCTATGACTCACCAACAGAGCAGCAAATTGGTTGCATTTGGAATAGTTATTTGAATGTATAATCGTTCAATTCACTTCCTCTGTTCATAACCCCCACCATAATCCCTGCTGCATAGTCTGGAGTAGGCAGCAAGGGGCATTGACCTTGATGTGAATGCAGACAAAATGGAGTACATGTGTTTTAATCAAAAAGGAGATATCTCCACTCCAAATGGCAGTTCTCTGAAATTAGTAGACAAGTTCACATACCTCAGTAGCAGCATCTCATCTACTGAAAGTGACATCAATATGTAAAGCGAAGGCATGGACTGCTATCAATAAGTTATCAATCATATGGAAGTCTAACCTATCCAATAAAATAAAACATTTTTTTCCAAGCAGTGGTTATGTCACTTCTACTGTATGGATGCACCATATGGACACTGACACAATGTATAGAGAAAAAGTTAGACAGGAACTGTACAAGAACAAATCCTGGAAGCAACATCCCATGAAACAGTTGTATGGCCACCTACCTCCCATCTCTAAAACCATCCAAATAAGACAAGACATGTGAGACACTGCTGGAGAAGCAAGAACAAACTCATAAGTGATGTTCTTCTAAGGACCCTTGTTGACCAGTGCTAGCCGACCAACAAGAACCTAACTACAACAGCTTCGTACGGACACAGAATGTAATCTAGAAGAACTGCCTGGAGCAATGGAAGATAGGGACAAATGGTGAGAGAGAATCAGGGAAACCCATGCTAGCAGTGTGACTTGATGATGAGAATAATTGTTCACAAAGGATTATTATTATTACTAAAAAGACAAATTTTGAGATTAAATAACCCAACAAAAATTGACATATCATAAATTCAACAAACCAAACTACTGTATGGCAGTGAGATACAGGCATTCTATAGAGAGTCATTCAGAAGACTAGAAACAGTCTATATATACTCCCTTCTAAGCATTCTTGTTATCACCTGGTGAAACAACATTTTACACTATCCTGTAGATTGCCAACATCACCATCTTTGAATGCATGTTCATCATGAGCCAGCTTTGATGGATTGAACCCATTATCATAATGGTAAACCTCTACATCAGAATCTGTATAGAGAGTTACTAGTTGGCAGATATAATAAAGATCAACTAATACTCTTTGCAATTTCTGATATATATACAATGGTTAGCAATGAAGAAATGTGCTGTTGTTGAAAAAGAAATGAAATCCTATAAAAATCCTACTAGTCACATCAGGCTCTAAATACACAAACTTGATCAAAATTTATATCAGACACAAAAAGACAACAGCAAAAAAAAACAAAAAAAATTAAAAAAAATAAAAAAAAAACAACAGCAAAAAAACAAAAAACAAAAATTAAAAAAACAGCAAAAAAAAAAAATAAATAAAAATAAAAAAACAACAGCAAAAAAAACCAAACAACAACAACAACAAAGAATGAAACACAAATTCAAAATACATCATCATGATGCAGACTTAATTCTGTAGCTTGTTTTGGTCATGTAGTTTAATATTGGTTTTGAACTCAGAGCTTTCCTTCTCCTAAACCAGTTGCAATACCAAGGTTAAAGATCCTAGTCTGCCCTGCTATTTACCCATAGCTGGAAGGGGGAATAGTAGGATTCATATCTTTACCAAGGGTATTAACACTATGTGAAATGCAAATAGCCTCACTCAAGAATTGAACTGGAGTAGCTGAGTTTACTTCTTTCGATGACACTATTACACCATTGGTACCATCATCTAATCAATTACTGGCAGCTGATTGCCTGAGTTGGCACCCTGTAATCTGCCAGGCAGCAAAAGCTTTTGAGTCAGCATGCTTCATTCCCAGAAACATGAGCTGAGCCTACAAATACAAGAGACAAGCCTGTGGCTCCCTAACCACTGGGAACAATATTCTTTGTTCATCCTGTGCTATAAATCAGAATTTTACATCAGAAGTAATCTATGATAATGACAAAAGACCAAAACAAATCCTCAATCAACAAATTTTAAATAAGAGAAATTAAAAATATCACCAAAAGGATGAACAACCAAACCATGACTCAAGACATGGGTATATGATGACTGCCACATCTTGACAGATAATAGCAGTCTTCACCACCACCAAAATTACAAATCAAACATCCTGTTATACATGACGTATAAGTTGATAAGCTAGTAAAAAATCTGTACATTAGTGGATTATATTTTTCTCCTCTAAGTTTTAAGTTAAAAAGGAAATGGAAACTAGTCTTTTTAAATTCAAAGATGGATTACCGTTATTTAAAATTTGTTTATATCAGAATACTAGAAACACCAAAGGACATATTAACTGAATTTGAATTGAAAACAAAAATAAATAATAGGTCAAGATGAGGAAATTATTCTTACTATAATTTTCAAAATGTCCATCAGTATAGATAAGGCTCTTGCTATTCATTAGATGGTAAGATCTGCTATTTTGAAAAATTTGTAGAATAATGAAAATATTTACACAATAGTAGGAAGTTCAGAAAATTCATAAGACAGAGACCTATTTTGTGGAAATGTGAATGAAAATAAACAACAAGAAAGAGTTTCAAGGTCACATGTTGACAGGTTTCACTATAAAAGTCATATATTCTGGTTCAGTGCAAGAGACAGACAAATAAGATCACTAAAAAGAATTACCTGATATGAAATATCTCATACATATAGACATCAGGATGAGAACAATCAATTTCAGGGGATTGAATGATTGTTTTAATGGCATGTCACCCTGTTTAGGCTTATTTCATGCCTGAGGTTAGAGAACTGCATTCCTTGTATGTTCAGATTTACATTTTTTGTGTAGCTGTTTCTTAAAAGTTTATTTTGGACCTGGAAGTAATAGCTATGAAGGGGTACTCCACACTCCCCAAATCTCCAGAACTGGAGCGTCATTATCAGATATACTCCTCCTTTTTTGTTGAGGGGGTCTTACCACACTGCAGAGAATACAGTCAGCATATTCTAAGCCCCACTGACAGGCCAGGTGGATTGAATATAAAGGTGCAGTTCAAAAATCCTAAAATGTTATTGATTACAACAGGAACCTAAGAAAGTCCATGAGTACAATGACTGAAATATTGTGACTATAATAGTCAAGATGAGGACATTAGTCTAAGTAAATTAATGTATAAAACAAGGTGATCTTATAAACCATCATAATAAGTACTTGTTTTAAGCAAAAAGAAAAAATTAATTTTTGGAACAACCAGAAATAGAATTCTTTTACTACATCAAAGAGTTTTCAAAATTTTCATTTTAACTTAGAAAATTAATTAGATTTCTATAGAAATTTCTTCTAATGATTTGAGGGGGATGTAGGGGGAAATCAGTTTTATAATCCAAAATTAGCTTAGAAATCATTGTGATATAATTATTTTTAATCAGATTTAGTCTGCCATGTTTTTACAGTGATGTAGAAGGATGAGAAATATGTTGTTTATCAAAGTTTCCAGATTATCAGAATAAAAATCTTAAATTCATATTATCATTGTAGGAAGTCTATATAAATAATTGGGGAGAATTTGTTTGGCTGATAGAAATGGATAAAGAAAGGTTTTTAGTGTTGCAAAAAAAAAAAGAAAAAGAAAAAAGAAAGTTGGTTCTTCATTGGGAAAGAACTGTTGTTAAAAATAATAATCATCGGAAAGCTGAATGACAACAAGATGTAACTAAAAATTTAAATTTCCAAATTTCGAAGGAAAAATAATTGACAAATTAGTTGTTTTATTAAAGTAATTATTCACATTTAATCAATTCTCATAGGATGCCTCAAACTTCTAGCCTTGTGCTACAACTAAGGTAAGCACAATAATTAAAATGTCTGGTGTGGTGTATTGGTTAAAGAGCTAAGCTAGCAGATTATTGTTAGTGAGTTCCATTCTCACTGGAGGTAGCATACTCCTGGCCTTGTGCCAAACTAAACTTAGTAAATAGATAAGAAACAAATCTTTATTTTTTTATTTGCTTAAAAGAAACATTTTTGTTGTTGTTATGTTTGTTTTATTTTTTTAAAGTTTGTTATACTTTTTTCTTTTCCTTTTCTACTTTCTAGTTTTCTTATTTGCATCTTTGTCTTTAAACGACATCAGCTACCAAAGCCATTAATCTAAAAAAATTTTTCCTTCCTTATTTTTGTTTGTTACTTTTTATTGATGAAAGAAAGAAGCTTGGAAAGGCAAATAACCATTTAGATCATGTGATACTGTTAACACAAGTTATATCATCACCTGCTACTGTCACCTCTGTGTCCCTCATTAACTGACAAGAGAAAAAGAACTAGGGTCAAGTGGGAGACTGTTAGAACATCATAATACCTTCCTTGAACAAGACAATGTTGAGGCCTAATTAGTGCCAACTGGTAATTAAAAATTTAAATAATGATACTACTGCTACAATGAAGATACCCTTCATATCACAGAAGAAACAAAGACTATTATTCACTATCGAATCCGCAAAATTTTGCTCTATAGCAAAATGATAAATATAAACATGAAGTTTGTTTAGAATGTAATCAGATTGTTTTTTGTTTATTTTCTTTTTTTAGGTTGGCAACCCTGGTTGAAAATTAGCAGATCCATGTTGACTTTGAATATAAGTAAAAATATTTAGTTCATGTTTGCTTCATAGAATTCATGTTCAACTGATTGGTTGGATGGTTATGTTTTATGGCATATCAACCCTTGTAGATTATTTAATGCCAAATCCTGTTTATATATATATATATATATATATATATATATATATATATATATATATATATAAACCATATATGATTTGTAAATGAATAGTTTGTAGGTAATAATTTTTAAATGAACCAGAGCTCATTTGTTTGCACACAGTTAAATGGTTTCAAGAGATGTTATCGAAAACTAGCAATTCTATTCAACACTATTCATTTGTTTTCACACAGTTAAATGGTTCCAGTTAAAGAAAATGATCAGACATTTCTATTTGACCCAGAGATAAAATCCTAACAGGTACTACCACTCTGGGTTGGAGTGGACCTGAGAGTAATGGTAATGAAGAAGTACTCCACATTCCCCAGACTTCCATGACAGGAGCCGCACCATCAGATAGTTTTTTTGTCATATGCAGGACACGCATTGGTGGTGGGGGAGTCTTACCCTTCTGCAGAGATGCAGTCAGCATATTTTACAGTCGCCCTGTCACCCAGCCAACTAAGTAATCTTGGATTTTTACAAATGTGTTTGGTTAAGATTGTCATAAAAAATGGAATGCAAGAATATCACACATGGGAACACAGCTTTGGTAAAAAAGAATAACACATCACTCAATAAGTTCCAGGCCTGACATATAGATGGCGATACTGGCCTAGCGGTTAGAGTGTTCGCCAATGGCCCGGGAGACCTGGGTTCAATCCCAGGTCGAGTCATACCAAAGACTCAAAAAATGGTACTTGATGCCTCCTTGCTTAACACTCAGCATTATAAGGTGCGGATCAAGGGTAAAGTAGAGCCATCCAGGGAAGGAGTAGCGCCCTCCCCTACATCTTGGTGTAGTAGCTATCGAAAAGGGAGCCTTCGGGTTACCCTCGACTATGGTCGCCAACTTTACTTACTTACTTACTAACCTTCAAATAGCACATTTCAAAATTTTAGCCCAATTGAATTATTAGTTTACAAATTAGAGTTATTCAAGTGAAGCTACTGTTGCAAATTTTCAAAATAATGGAAAAATCTCAATTTTGTGTGTTGATTAAGCATTGCTTTCTAATGGGAAAAAATACTGTTCAAGCAAAGCAATGGCTTGGTACGTGTTATTCCAACTCTGCTCTATCAGAAACAATGGTTAAGAGGTGGTATGCTGACTTTAAACGCAGTCATACAAACACAAATGATACTGAATGTTCAGGTCACCCAAATTCGGCAGTTATCCCGGAAAACACCAAAAAACTCCACAAACTCACTTTAGCCAATCATAAATTGAAGTTGCATGAGATAGCAGAGGAGTTGAAGATATCAGAAAGCAGTGTATTCACCATTTTGCATGAACATTTGTCAATGAGAAAGCTGTGTTCAAAGTGGGTACTGTATTTGCTCACAGTCAATCAAAAACAACAATGCATAGACAATTCAGAGCATTGTTTCAATGCAACAAAAAAGAATGTTTGCATAAATATGTGACAATGGATGAAACATGGATCCATCACTTCACTCTGGAGTCAAATCAGCAGTCAGCTGAGTGCGTAGCAGCAGATGAAAGCCATCCAATGCAGCCAAAGATGCAAACATCAGCATGCAAGGTTTTGACCTCTGTATTTTGGGATATTCATCAATTACCTTGAGAAAGGAAGAAACATCAAATATTATTGGTGTGTTTGAAGGAAGAAATAGCCAAAAAAACAGCCACAAATGAAGAAGAAAAATGTGCTCTTTCATCAAGACAATGCACTATGTCATAAGTTGATCGCAATGATGGCAAAACTACATGAATTGCACTTTGAATTGCTTCCGCACCAACCCTATTCTCCAGATCTGGCCCCAGCGACTACTGGTTGTTTGCAGACTTTAAAAGAATGTTCCAGGGAAAGAGATTTGGCTCCAATGAAGAAATGATATTGGAAACTGAGGTATATCTTGAGGTCAAAGACAAATTGTTCTACAAAAAAGCATCAAATTGTTAGAGAAGCATTGGAATCAGTGTATCACCCTAAAAGGAGACTATGTTGATAAATAAAGTCAAATTTAGCATAAAAGTTGTTGTTTTATTAGTTAGGCCCGGGACTTATTGAGTGATGTATTATTCCTGTGGTACTGTTGGCCATTTACTTCCCTGATCCAAGTCATTATGACTATTTTCTATTTCTAAAAATCAAATGCAATTACGTGGTTATCAGTTGAAAACATGCAACAGGTCATAACAAACCAACTAAAGGCAGTGTCAGTTGAAAACTTCTAGCACAGTTTCCAGAAGGGGAACATGATCTTTGTCAGTGAGTGGATTTTTAAGAAAACTATTTTTAAAAAGACAAACTTAATTTTTAATTAATTTATTAATAATTTTTTATAACATGATCAGCCTCATCATTCTTTAGGCAAACATTGTAAATCAGGGATTTTAAAACTGACATTTATAAAATTTTTAGGACAAAAAACAAAAATTAATACTGACATGGTATTTCCAGATATAGAATAGTTGTCACATACTAAGTTGTGGTTAGTTTAGTATAAAGTCTAGAATAAGAGACACCCAATGAGAAAATAAATAAACAATGATCTGCTAGCATAACTTATCAACCATTACATTAATTGAGGAAACATAAAAAGCTTAAGCCTAGTTGGCTGGGGCTGTGGAATACACTAACTGCATCTCTGCAAAGAGGTAAGACTTTCTCAACAAGTATCCTGGATATGACATTAAACCATCTGATGGTGAGGCTCCAGTCTTGGAACTTTGGGGAATGTGGAGTACCTCTTCATTGCCATTGCTCCCAGGTCTACTCTGACTCAGAGTGGTAGCACCTGAAATGGTCCCATATATGGGTCAAATAGAACTGTTTGACATTTAAACTGAGAGCAAACAAATGACTTATGTTTAATTGAATTGCTTGCCTGATTTGTAATTGAATTGTTAGTGATACATAGCAATACTCGGAACCATTTAACTTTAACTCATGCTAAATTGAATAGTTTGAAATAAAACTGTTTGATCATTTAACTGTGTGTAAACAAAGGATTGATATTAGTGATAGATAGCAAACTATTCAACTTAGTTGACTTATGTTTCCAATTCATATATATATATCTAAGCTATGAATAAACCAGATTTGGCATTAAATAACCAACAATGCTTGTTATGCCATAAAACCAAACTAAACCCAAACAAAAAAAACTTAGTATAGCTTATATTTAGCACAAGGCTAAACTATGGAGAGCTAGTGGGAATTAAACTCATTATTCAGTTGTAACTGGTCAATAAAACTAGTGTGCTAACATTTCAACAAGATTATAAACATGGAATCATAACAAAAGTTTTACTATGTATACTCGCATATCATGTGACTTACTGAGGCCTTTTACCTTGGCCGACAATTTATACACCTAAAGTTTGTATCTCACATATGGTATAAACCCTTAACATTAGGTCAAAATTTAGGTCTCACAAAGTCACGTGAGTATATACAGTATATGTAATAGAAATGGTTAGAAACTTCATTTGTTTAAAACCAGGTTGGATTTGGGGAAGGCTGCTTGAGGGAAATTTAAAAATAATGAGAGTAGATTTTAAAACTGTGGCTAGAATACTTTACACAAAGAGAACAATTAACCTGTGAAGAACTCAAGGAAATGGAAAAGAAGATATTTCCACAAATTACCAAAATTACATTTTTTTTTTTTTAAGAAGTTTGACTGCCTTGCTTTGACAAAAACCAACACCAAATCGAAATTGATGCAATAAATCAGTCAATGAAATTAATTGAACTGACTTAATCCAGGATCTGAATTAATCCTGGTATTGGTTTTTGGATTTTGCTACTTTTATGTCTAACAAAAGAGCAACTCAATCTCTGGCCTAATGATAAAACCAACTTTACACCTGCGGCCAATGGCAAAATCGTTAATCCCACTTCTGTTCACTGAGTAACCTGATCTGTTGACTTATTCTTCAGGGTCAGTGTGTAGAATACAAATCAATCAATACAAGATTGATCAAGTAAATCTAAAGGTATTCATTACTAATCACAGACAATTTGCAAGTCATCGGTATTACTTTAACTTTCATTACAGAAAGTAACAATAAAATATTTTTGAAAATATTAACCACTAAAAAGAAATTGGACGACTAAATTGTGCAAATTTATTCATATCTACGTTTATAACATTATAAAAATTATATCAACTCACAGAAAAATCCCCACATTAATCAACTTCTCCATTGACTAGGTTAAACATAATAAACACAATTTTTTTAATAAAAACTTCACTTATTCAATAAATACCAAAATATTTAATCAAGAAAATGTGAATGCAACTGCTGTTGTTTATAATCAATAAGTCATTAAAATCATGCCACATCTTTTATTTACATATCTGCCATAAATATATTTTTATTTAATAGGAAAAAAATAGTAGTCAATGTTTGGAATTTGTAGTTAGTAACTTAAATATGAAAGCATTGTTTTTCATAAATGTATAATAAATAATGTTCTTTTGTCAGCATCAATAGATTCTGAAATATTTTTAAAGGATAGAAATTTTTACTTTTTGAAAACTTAGGAGGAAGGTATGTAGTTTTATCAAAACTATACATTTAAGAACTCAGAAATAAAAACTGAATTAGTACAAACTTACAAAATTATGTATTTATAAAGAAATGAGTCCAGGGTATCAACTTGTCCCCAATAACAAGCAGAATCATTTTGAAGTATCAAGAACAGGGAAAATTTTTTAATGAAATAGTGATGTAGTCTAGTGTAATAATAAATAATGCTTTTTATTGTTTACATTTGTCCTGGACTAACCTATCATACCTTTCTTCATTAGTAAGTAAACTGGTCTATGATTACTTATTTACTGCCGGTTGGAGCAATAGACGAATTGCAATACTTTGGAGACAGGGATCTCAATACTACAAAAACTATCAGTCATACCTTTGGAAACTTTTAAGCAAATCGTCAAATTTATACTAAGCATTTATACTAGCACTCTACTACAACAACTACTTTGGATGTATTTGTATACTGATACAATCTAGACTTCAGTATACTACAACATTCAAACAAATACAATGAAAATTTTGATAATAGATATGACAAAAACAAAAAACAAAAAAATTTATGATAACAAAAGTTAGGACCCTTTTGGGCTACAATCTAGCGTTTTAAGTTTTGAAAATAAAATAACAGAATATATAAAATTTTTTAAAATCATAAAAAGTTTTTAAAACAAGAATTTTTAGTTTTTAGAAACTTAGGGAGGAACATATGTAATTTTATGAGAATCATACATTTGTGAATTCAGAAAAAAAGATTGAATTGGCACAAACTTAGAAAATGGTTTAAAGTATCAATAACAGAGAAAATTATAAAAGTGTAAAAATAAATAATGTTTTTTATCACTTTGAATATTAAAACTATTGTCTTCATCTTCATTATTATACTCACAACATTTCGGCAAATATATTCTTCAACCTTCTTTAGGTATTTCATGTCGAACTTGGGAGTCTACACAGAACTTTAAACGGAACCCTTTATTTAATCCACAGGGTTACATTGTTCAAATTCAAATAAGGCTCTCGAGTTCAACATAAAATACCTAAAGGCTGAAGGACATTGGCTGAAATGTTGTGAGTAAATGAAGCTGAAGACAATGGTCTAAATATTTTAAGTGATAAAATAGATCAAACTTCATCTCAGAAACTTAGACAAATAAATAATGTTTGTTCATCGATTTGATGATGAGCACTGACTTAGCCGAAGATTAACAAATGAACTACACAGGTGATTTGTTTATTATAGTAAAGACTTGTGTAAAACTATAGACACTTTTTGGATGAACTGATAACAGAAGAATTTTGAATCACTGTGCCATAGATTCTCCATACAGCAATCCACAGATTTTCAATTCCAAGTTTTTAAAAAATCTTTTGAATGATCTAAATTCTCTGAGGACTTTTGATTCAAAAGCGTGAAGGACGAGGGAGAAAATATGTAATCTCAGAAAATTTGGCAAGTTAGGACACTTCAAAAGTACTCATAACTTGGGTCCTCATAGTAGAACTGACTCAAACCAATTTCATTTTAATTGCTGAGAAAATCTAGAGGTAGTTTATCATAGAAAAGTTTATCCCAAAATTTCTTGTTTTCCCAATAATTTGGATACAAGTAAACAAATGCAGAGATTTAATAATGTAATAGATGATAGTATTATGTATATATTTGTAAAAATGTTACTTATTTTTTAGATATCTCCAAAAACATCAACTTATTGAAATTCAGATATATCCTTAAATTATTTCATGAGAAATAACTAGTTTATAGATTAATAACAAGAATGTTTGGCTAAAACGTTGTCCTTAAAGCAACAAAAATGATTTGGCTTGATTGGTTGGTTTTATGTCATGTTAACTTCTGACAGGTTATTCAATGCTGAAGTCAGCAAGCAAATGTATAGTTTCAAGTAATTATGCCTATTTATTATTAATAATGATGATGATGATAATAATGATAATAATAATACCCAAAGAATACACAAAAAAGAGCAAAGAAAGACTAATTACAGCAGCCAATGGCAGCAATAACAATAGAATAAATTTGAAGACAAAAAGAAAGCCAACAAACAAAAAGACTAGGAAGCAAAAGTGGGAAGAAAAGTAACGGCATGGATACTTCAAGCAACAAACTAAAGAAATTACTCACAAGATACCCTAGACACTGTCTATGAAGAGGAAACCTCGAGAGAGAAACCGAATCTCTTTTAATAGCAGGACCAAATAATGCCATAAAGACTAATCATGTCAAAGCAAAAATTGATTATATGTAACAGAATAACAAATGTAAATTATGTGGGGATAGAGATGAAACAGTTAATCACATAAGGGAAAGTGGCAAACTGGCACAAAAGGAATACAAGTGTAGGCATAATTGAGTAAGAAAGGTGATTTACTGGGAATGAGGTGAAAAATTAAAATCTAGCCATGATGAAAAATGGTATATGCACAAACTAAAATCTGTCCAAGAAAATGAGACTCATGAAATACTCTGGGACTGGGAGGTACAAACAGATCACCACACCTAGACCAGAAAACAGGACCTAGTGTTTAATAAAAAGAAGAAAAAAACTTATCATCTTGTGGATTTTGCCATTCCATCAAATGATAGTGAAAATTAAAGAAAGTGAAAAAATAGACAAATACTTCGATCTTGCCAGAGAACTGAAAAAGCGGTAGAACATGAAAGTAACAGTGGTGTCAATTGTAGTTGGTGCTGTTGAAAAAAGCTCCAAAAGACCAAGAAAAGAGACTGGTGGAACTGGAGATCAGAAGATGAATAGAGGGCATCCACACCTTAGCACTGTTAAAATCAGCTAGAATACTTAGAAGAGTCCGGGAGACCTGAGGAGACTTGCTGTCACTCAGCTCTCAGTGAAAAACCACTGATGAAAACTGGTGTGAAACACTTGCAAACTGTAAAATAATAATTTGCAAACAATTATAGCTTCATGTAACTATTCTTAATACTAATGATTTACACAAAATGTGAAGGGGGTTTCCTTGTGGTGTAATGGTTAAAGCGATGGACTGCGGAATCGTAGTACGCGAGTTCGTACTCTAGTCGCGCTATTACGTTCACTTTCTGGCAAATGCCCTTGGGAAAGGTACGAACCCCCTTATCTTCCCAGCTATGGGTTAAATAATACCACTACTGTTCTTCTAGGAGAATGGCTTTGGCATTAATTAACCTGCAAAGGTTGATATGCCATTAAACAAAGAAACCAACCACCAACCAAAATGTGAAATAGCATGTACGTTTCAATGGCTATACCATGGAAATCTAAATATATTACAAAAACAAAATATCAAAATTAAAATTCATATATCAAAATAAATTTTTTATTTATTTTTGATGGCTTGGTTTTGTTTGATTTGGTTATATGGCATATTAACCATTGTAGATTATCTAATGCCAAATCTGGTCTATACATATATATTAGATATATATGATTTGTAAACATAACTCAACAAAGTTAAATGGTTCCAAGCATTGCTATGTATTACTAACAATTCAATTAAACATCAGCCATTTGTTTACATACAGTTACATGATCAAACATGCTCAATTAAATTCTTTGAAATAAGACTAAGTCATTTGTTTGCACTCAGTTAAATGTCAAATAGTTCTATTTGACCCATAGATAGGACTTTATCTGGTGCTATCACTGAGCCAGAGTGGACCTGGTTAATGATGGCAAAGAAGGGATACTTCACATACCCCAAAGCTGCAGCATTACTGGAGCCTCACCATCAGATTGTTAAATGACATATTTAGGACACTCATTGGGGAGAGGCAATCAGGGTATTCTACAACCACAGCTGACTGGGCTATCTATTTTAAGGGAAGAATCACATTTTATATTCTTTAAAATAATAGTTTTTATCTGGCTCTAATATAAGATATATAATAAAATAACTATGATGTTTTTATCTTAGGCAGAATACACAGATACTACACTTTGATACTGGGTAGAAGTGAATAAATCCATACATAAATAATCTTATTCTAGCATTAAAATATTTTAGGGTGGTTTTCATGTTAAAAGGATTAATTCCTTAATTATATTTAAGTTCACACTTGCACTTTTTCCACTATTGTTTACCTTCAAAATAAACTTTACATTACCCTTGGTTTGCGCATTCTGATCCATCAAGACTAAATGAGCAACATTTGTCTTTGCATAGATCTTTCTATTGAATAATAATGGAAGCCATTAATTGTTATATAGATTCTACAAAGGTGCAGTTTCATTTCTGTCACAAACAAGCATAACCTGATAAAAAAAGTTCTTGCTTCCTAATATATAAGTATATTTTGTTAAATATGACATCATCGAATCAACACACTAGACCAACTCTCATTGCTATCAGTGAGTGCTTCCCACAAATTTCATTCAATAAAACATACAAGTGCAAGAAGTAGTCACTCAATAAAAGCTTATATATATATATATATATATATATATATATATATATATATATATGTGTGTGTGTGTGTGTGTGTGTGTGTGTGTGTGATTGAATAAGACAGACACTTCACTTCTGCTTATTTTATTAGTGATCTGTTCAAATCTTCATGAGTCATTTGACATCTGGATGGAATGAATTCAAAAAGGCGCCATATTTTTCCCAAGTACATTGGGCCCAGCTGGAGCCATCTTCAGGGAAACTAACATTTAAAATGAGAAATACAATGTTGAGTCATGTGTATTTATTTAAAGAGTAGGAAAAGAACAAGTAGGAGGAAAGAGAAGAACTTTACTGGAGTTAAGAGGAAGAACTGACAGGAAAAAAGTTAAAGGCATTTCAGAATGCAGCTGCTACATTCAAAATTGATCTCATTTAAGGAAGGTTTGTTAATCCTTATATATATATAGAGCTTCAAGAATTTTGAGTTTTCATTTGTTTTTGTCTTTGAGTAATATGGAGGCATTTTCAGTTAGAATTTTTCTGTTTTCACCAACTCTTCCTCTAAGACACAACTACAGACATATTGTTGGACATATTACAGACGTATTACAAGAGACTGGGGCATACTGACATTTATAAATAAAACATTTGAAGGAGGTATACTGAGTGGCCCAGTCAGCTGGGGCTGCAGAATACACTGACTGCTTCACTGCAGAGTGGGTAAGACTCCTCCAATGAATGTCCTAGATATAACACTAAACAATCTGATGGTGAGGCTTCAGTAATGCTGGAGCTTTGGGGAATGCAGAGTACCTCTTCATTGCTATTACTTCCAGGTTCACTCTGGCCAGGAGTAGTAGCACCTGATAGGGTCCTATCTATGGGTAAAATGGAACTAAACTGTAATTACACTAAACTGAATAGTTTGAAATTAACTGTTTTTACATTTAACTGTGTGTAAACAAAAAAACTGTACATATACTAAACTGAATTGTTTGAAATAGAACTGTTTTTACATCTAACTCTGTGGAAACAAAAAACTGTATTTAAACAAATTACATTTATGCTAAACTGAATTGTTAGAAATTAAGTGAAACCATTTAACTTGTAGGGTTATTTAAGCTGAAATCAATCATTTTTGCAAGCAATTTTATGTTCATAACTCAATATCATGTAGAAATTTCATTGGTTGGATTTATTTTTGTCTTTTTAATTCCAAAATCAGTCTTCTTTCGCAAGCAATTATATAATTTCAGTTAAATAACAATACTCATTCCAAAACAATTACAGCTTCAAGTAACTATTATTAATACAAATAACTCAGTTATATAGTTTCAAATATTCCTAATACAACTGATTTGCAAGCAATTATATGGTTGGTTGATTTTATGGTATGTAAACTCTTGTTGGGCTATTCTGAGCAGAAGTCAGTTTATTTTTTTGGTTGGATTTTACAGCATATCAATCATTGTAGGTTATTTAATGCCAATTCCTCTTGATACAAATATATATGAAATATATATAATTTGAGAACATTTTGTAGATAACATTTTTAAATGAGCCAGAGCTTTTTTTTTCTTTTTTTTTTATACACACAAATGGTTTCAAGTATTTCTATCTAACACAAATATTTCCATTTACTATTAATCATTTGTTTGCTTACAATTAAATGGTTTCAAGTATTGCTATGTAACAGTAGCAATTTAACATGAATCATTTGCTGGCACACATTTAAATGGATATGCATATATGGTTTGTAAGTGAATAGTTTGTCAGTAATTTCATTTTTGAATAAGAACTATTTTGTTAGCACACTGGTATTGCTATTGTTTCTACACAGTTAAATGGTTTCATTTATTGTTATCTAACACAAATAATTCTATTCAATATTAATCATTTGTTTGCAGACAGCAAAGTTGTTACAAGTATTGCTATTTAACACTAATTCTATTTAATACTATTCATTTATTTACAAACAGTCAAATGGTTCCAAGTATTGCTATTTAATGCTAATAATTCAATTCAGGCATAACAGTTAATGAAAGAGTTTCAAGCATTGCTATTTCCCACAAATAATTCTATTCAACATTACTCATTCATTTCCACACAGTTAAATGGTTCAAAGTATTATCATGTATCACTAACAGTTCAATTAGATATCAGTCATTTGTTTACAAACAGTTTACCCACAGTTAAATGATCAAACAGTTTTATTTCTAACAATTTGATTTAACATAAATAATTCGTTTGCAGACAGTTTAAATATCAAACAGTTCTTTTTGACCCATAGAGAGGACCCTATAGGACCTAGATCAGAGTGGATCTAGGAACAATGACAATGAAGGGGTACTCCATATTCTCCAGAGCTCCAAAACTGGAGCTTCCCCATTAGATTGTTTAGTCTCAAATCCAGAACACTTATTGAGAAGGTTTTACTCCTCTACAAAGATACAGTTGGTGTATTCTACAGTGCCAGCCAACTGGGCTAGAAGTCAGTTTAACATTTATGGTATCCAGTCATATATAATACAAAAAGGTATCTTCATAATAATCTTAAACAGGTAAACACTGAATACATTTTTAAGAGTAAATGAAAGAAAAAGAAAAAAAATTCTCCCTTCTTTTCTCTTTCATGCCAAAAAATGAATATCAAAAGAAAAAATATCCATCTGGCAATCATGTTGTCCAAATCCATATTTAATGTAACCAATTTTTTTTTAACATTTTAGGTTTTAGACTGAGTTGGCTTCAATAAAAGCAGTGTAAAGTAACTTCTGTCCAAAAGCACTAATATATATATATATATATATATATATATATATATATATATATATATATATATAGTTGGGTACACTAATCTCTAAGAGGAGGAAAACTCTTAATTTAACTAGGGAGACTATTAAAATCAAGGTGAATATCCACTGTTTTGCAAAATTAGTGGATGCCATATACAAGTGACTCACTCAACTAAATATGAACTATATTTATAGCAGTATCATTATTAGTAGTGATAGTAGGAAATGAACATTAGTACAACAGTAACTATGCTTATTTTCCATAAACTTAGTATTCTTTTCTTTTCCTGATATAAATGTGTGTGTGTGTGTGTGTGTGTGTGTGTGTGTGTGTGTGTGTGTGTGTGTGTGTGTGTGCTGTCACCTTGAATTCAAGTATGACCATCACATATCTTATAGGAAATTGCAGTTACATAATTTTCATGTATTTTAGTATGCCTTTTACATCCTCACTTTGACTTGCATTCTTTCCCACAAGTGTGTCAGTATGGAATAGCCCACTGATGAAATTTCCTAATTTCTTCAATAATGTACAAAAGAAATAAAATATAGAAATGTAATACATAACATTACAGTTAATTTCCACTAAAAATCAGTCAAAACTCAACACTTTCATGGTTAGAAAAAGAGAAAGACTAAAGACATTTGGCCATTGGCTGAATTGTAGCGAGTTAAGGATACACTTTTGTGATTTAACAGTACAAGGTGAAAAAACAAAACAGATCAGGCATATAGCTTAAACTTACTCTTATTTGAATAACAAATTCTTTATATCTATATCTATATCTATCTATATATATATATATATATATGTATATATATCTGAACAATTATTTTATTTGCAGACCATTCTGTAAAAACACTAATGTTTGTAATATCAACTTTACAACCTGCTTGATTCAGTATCTGTAAATCATATAACTATTATAGCATCTCTCTTTCTCTCCTATCTGTCCATCTCTCTTGCTTTATATATATAAAGATTGTTGTCAGTTCAATAAGAAAAAAAACTAAATATTTTAAAATGAATAGGTCTGCAAATGATTTCAAATTTGGTATTTAGCTTTTTTTATTATTATTTCATATACTTGTGCACTACTTGTGTTTAGGACTTATTTGTCCTTTCAGTTAAATCACCTGAAGAGTTTTAAGATTTTAACAGACACACACTCTGGAGTTGAGCCAACCACCCTTTTTAGATAAGCAGAATTCTCTGAAAAACACATGTCCCTATAATCTGACATGTGTTTTTCAGAGAATTCTGCTTATAGTCATAGTTTTTCTCTTTTGTAAATCAATTGCCCTACCAAGGTTAAAGGTCCTAATCTGCTCAGCTATTTTACTCACATATATGTATTATAGGCATTATCTATAGAAAATTGGACACCTAGTAGGCTTTAGTTACATTATATATGCATTATAAACACTAAACCAATCTTTAGATGTATTTTTTGGATTCTCTATGGTATAAGATGTATGCAAAATCGTCATTTCTATTTATGAATTTTACCAACAACAGCAGGTACATCTGGTAAAGGTTGGCCAATCAGAGACGAGAATTGAAAGCATTTGCAACTGTCCTCAAATGCAATTGCCAGTTTAACTTTCTGCTAGGAAGGTATATCTTTTGGATTTTAATACCAGAGGAATCTACACTGGATTCTATGTGTGTATATATATATATATATATATATATATATATATATATATATACACACACACACACACACACCTTTTTCCTGAGTTATTTAGTGGCTATAATGAATATATAATTTAATATATGTGTGTGTGTGTGTATGTGTGTGTGTGTGTGTGCAGTGCCAGCTACACTTTTTGGATAAGCAGATAACAGAAAAATGGTACACCAGTGTGTCACAGATTCTCTGAACAACACTTGTTGCAATTTGTAGCTATTTGATAATCCACCTCAAGCTTACTTTCATAAAAATAGCTTTTCTTTCCAGCTTTACTTAGGCAGACCCTTCCACAGACATGACAAGTTATTTTTCAGTAATTACATTTCAAAGGAGAAAGCTCAGATCTTTCCAGGCATTTCTTTTAAGTTTTTCAATACATATAAATATGGGTGCATGTGTGTGTCTAATTGAATATCTCCTAACATCATTAAATATTTTAAGTTTTGTGTGTATGTGTGTGAGAGAGAGAGGAGGAGGAATAAGTCAATGAGAGAGAGAGAGAGAGAGAGCTTCTAGCAAGGTTACCAGGTATTATTTAAGTTAATATAATTATTGAAGTTTTACAGGTTGGTTTGAATTTCTTTGGGTCACATTTAAGGGAATAGATAATTTAAGATACAGTCCCAAAGATAAATTTTAAAATTGTTTGGAGAGTTTTCATTGGTTTGGTTTCCTTTTTTTAATGACATATCAACATTCATGAGTTATTTAATGCCAAAGTCACCCTTGTACAAAAACAGTAGTGATACTATTCAATTCCTAAGTGGAGGGATGAGGGGGTTCATGCCTTTCCCAAGAGTATGAGTCAAAAAGTGAGCATAATAGCACGACTGGAGATTGAACTCACTTAATATGGTGTCACAGTCCAACACATTAGCCACTATACCACAAGTGTTTCCCTACAGGAGAGATTTGTTTTTTTAAGCTTATTACTTTTTAGCAATTAAAGTAAGTAAATAAATAAATAAAATAAACTGTGTATCATGTAAAGTCTTTTCCTAACAGTTCGGTATTATTCATTATTTGCACAAAATCAAATGGTTCCAAGTATTACTATATAATACTAATAATTCAATTTTTGCACACAGTTAAAGGGTTTCAAGTATTGCTATTCAATACTATTAATTCTATTCTACATTATTGATTTGTTTGCACACAGTTAAAAGGTCAAACAGTTCTATTTGACCCATAGATGGGACCATATCAGGTACTACCACTCTAGGTTAGAGTTGACCAAGAAGCAATGGCAATGAAGGAGTACTCCACATTTACCAGAGCTCTAGGAGAGGAGCCTCACCATCTTCTCCCAGATCTTTTCTCATTGTGATTGTTATTTCTTTAGTGTCATTCTGCTAACCTTTTGCACCATTTGTTATTCTCTCTTTTATTGGTTTGGTTTGGTTTGGTTTTATAGCATATCAACCATTGTAGGTTATTTAATGCCAAATCTTGTTTATACATATATATATCAAATATATACCATTTGTAAACATTTTTTGGATAACATTTTTAAATGAGCCTGAGCTCATTTCTTTGCACACAGTTAAATGGTTTCAGATATTTCTATCTAACATGAATAATTCTTTTAACTATTAATCATTTATTTGTACTCAGTCAAGTGGTTACAAGTATTGCAATTAAACACTATTTTATTCACTGAATGAAAGGTATGAACTCCATTATCACTCCAGTCAAATATTTCCAAGTATTGACTAATAATTCTATTCAACACTACTCATTCATTTGTACACAGTTAAATTGTTCCAAGTATTGATATGCATCACAAACACATCAAATCAAACATCTGTCATTTGTTTACACACACATGAAAAAATGATCAAAAAGTTCTATTTGACCCATACATAGGACCCTATCAGGTACTACCATTCTGAGTCAGAGTGGACTTGGAAGTAATGGCAATGACGGGATACTCTCCATATTCCCCAAAGCTCTAAGACTGGAGCTTCACCATCAGATTGTTTAGTGTCATATTCAGGACACTCTTAGTGGAAGACTTACCTCTCTGCAGAGATACAATTGGTGTATTCTACAGCCAAAGCTGACTAGGCTATCTGTCTTTTGTTATTTTCTTTTATTTTTATATATAATTTATAATTATCACCATCCGTTATTCTTTTATCTTTATTAGTTTACAAGAAATCAATAAATTCAATAAAACACTGAAATCCAAATGTGATTAATTAGTTTTCTACTTTTCCAAGATTTAACAATTTTTTTTTCTCTTTTAATGAATGAAAATGTAAAATTTAATGAAAATTTTTTTAATGTAATGAAAACTGAATGTCTAAAACTTTAAAACTTTTTTCTTTCTTTTTTTTTATCTTTCACTCAACCTGAGATGAAATAATTTGCTCATGTGATCTATTTTCTTCCAAAAATCAATAAAAAATACACACTTTATGGCCTCAATTAAAAATGCACAAAGAAATTTATTTGAATGCACACAAGGTTAAAAAATAACAACAACAAATCCACAGAAAAAAACATGATCAGGATTTTGTCAACAAAAAACATTTTATTTTTTTTTAGATATGAACATATATTGGTTAGTTATTGAAATATCAAAGATCATCTTGATGTGCTCTATCAACAGTATATTCAAAGTATTCTGATATTGAATAAGAATTATTTTACTTATTTTTAATACCAAGGTACCAACAGATTAAGAGAGGTAAGAAGAGAAATATCAACAGATTAAGTAAAGTAAGGAGATAAAGATATCAATGGATTAAGAGAGAGAGAGAGAGAGAGAGATCAACAGATTAGGAGAGGCAGAGAGAGAGATATAAATAATTCAAGCAAAGTGAGGTGATAAAAATATCAACAGATTGAGAGAGGCAGGGATATATATATATATATAGAGAGAGAGAGAGAAAGAGAGAGAGAGAGAGAGATCAACAGATTATGAGAAACAAGGAGAGGGATATCAATAGACAAATGAGAAGACATCAATAGAAAACAACAGAGAAGGAGAGAGACATCAACAAGTTAAAAGACGAGATAGTGACAGAGAGAGAGGGTGAGAAAGAGAGATCAACAAATATTAAAATTCTCATTACATTTGCTTGCCCAGTCAGCTGGGGCTGTAGAATATACTGACTGCACCTCTGCAGAGGGGTAAGACCCCCCCTAACGAGAGTCCTGGATATGACACTAAACAATCTGATGGTGAGGTTCCAGCAACACTGGAGCTTTGGGGAATGCGGAGTACCCCTTCATTGCCATTGCTCCCAGGTCCACTCTAGCTCGGAGTGGAAGCATCTGATAGGGCCCTATCTATGGGTTAAATAGAACTAACGGCATACTTATGCTAAAATGAATTGTTTGATTAAACTGAATAGCTTGAAATAGAAATGCTTTTGACAATTGAACCGTACTTACATTTAAACTGCATGCTTATGCTTAACTGAATTATTTCAAATAGAACTGTTTTTCGACATTAAAACTGTATTTACACTTAACTGAATTGATACATATAACTGCTTGAATAGTTTGAAATGGAAATGTTTTTAACAATTAAACTGTACTTATGCTAAAGTGAATTGTTTTAAATAGAACAGATTATTTACATAAAAATGGATTTGGCGTTAAATAACCTACAAAGGTTGATATGCCATAAAACCCAACAAACCAAACCAAACCAATCATTACATTTGCATGTATGTAACTGGAACTAAACTAAAACAGCACACCAGAGTGTGAGATTCTTATTAAAGCTGTACATTTAAGATACTATAATTCAGAGAATAAAGCAATTTCCAATCCAACGAATAATAATTTTGTATTGTCTGCCTACACGGTGAGTGTAATTTTTTTAAATCACCCATATAGTTGATACAAATACTAGTCAGTATCCTTCACCCAAAATAGAAGCATCTATATCATCATGGACTGCTTTTATAATGAGAACATATGAATTAACAGGTTGTCTAGTATATTTTTAGAAAAATGGTATGCGTTATAATATAAAAAATTATACCATTAATTTGAATGATTTAATCTACTTTGATTGAGGTATGTTTTTCGAAGGCAGAATGTTCAGTTGTTAAATAAAATATTTAAAATCTTATCTTACTAGTCATTAGTTAATGTACAACAAAATAAATAAAACTAAACATCCCTCAAGTGTGACAATTCTATAATTTTTTTGGGGGGCAGTGGATTTTTATGGGATGAAATTGATAGCCTCACACCTCCAGTTTGCCTTGACAGCCAAGTCTGCTCATAGTTGAGGTGCTCTGAGCATAAGGGTTATCGTCATAGGAAATTAAATCAGTGACCCGAGTTCAAATCCTGGACAAGGTTGTTTGCATTTCACTTCATGTTAATGCTTTAGGGAAAGGCATGAATCCATTTATTCTCCTTGTAGCTATTGGTAAACAGTAGGTTTCTTTAACCTAGTTAGACAACCAGTCTTGAAGGAAAAATCTGAATCTAAACCAGCTGTACTCTGCTTAAAAATTGACCTTGAATAACATCCTGCCTGTGGCAAAGGGGTGGAGTAGATATATAGCTAGGCAAAGAAGAAATGGATTCATGCCTTTCCCAAGGGTATAAGTGAAAAATCGTTTGAAAACAGCCTAGTTCAGGATATTGAATTTGGCTTGTCATGTTCATTTCCTAAGATTGGGGAAGTATCCATGGCATTGTGGTTAGCATGCTGGACTGAAGCCTCGAAGTGAGTTTGAACTCCAGTCATGCTATTATGTTCATTCTTGGACAAATACCCTTGGGAAATATACTGAACCTCCTAATCCCACCTGCAATGGGTGTTACTGCTTTGGCATTAAATAATCCATGAAGGCTGATATACCATTAACCAAACCAAACCCAAGGCAATAAGTGTTACACTACTCTGACTGCCCTCTGGTGATGTTAAGCTCATTTTGATGTCTACAAAAATACAGCCATTATAAATGACTGAGGTGCCAGCCTCCATTTAGATCGAAGAAGAACAGTTTTATGGCTAAGGTTGGCTTTACAATCAGACTCTAAAAAACAAAAATCAATGTCACAACCAAACAACAGCAGCTGCTTTCAGAAGAGCATGGAATTTTTTTGGTTTTATTTTTCAGGACACATCATAGAAGAATAGAAGAGAAGACAAAAAATAAACACAAGATGGACAGTCTTTGCTGAATATTAGTCAACAAAATAGTTTTAAGTGCTCTTGTAATTTTGAATAAATCCATGTCTGGAGACCAAGGTAAATACTAAAGGAAAGTGATCCAAAGTAACTTTAGTAGTAAAATTCAGGAGAGCAGTAAAGATTAAATATTTGCAGAGTTATCTACAGATATTTATAGATTTTTTTAAGTATAAAAAATTACTTTTTCATTTTTCTTATTTTATGTAAAAATTGAAGAACGGTCTAATTTGGTAACATTGCTCCATACTGAGGTTTATTGCTTTGTTTTTATTTTGTTGATTCTGTTTTTTATTTTATCTCCAAGTTTCTTTCTTTCATTTTTGAACTGGTAGGTCTCTACATAAATTCAAATAAAACATGGTTCATATAGTAGTATACTACCACCTCATTTTGAAAAACAATGAGGAACATATATATATATATATATATATATATATATATATATATATATATATATGAAAGTATATTTTTATTCTTCAATAGTGATGCTTGTGTGGAGCAGGAGAGCAGTCAGAGAGAGTTCACACACAAAGGAGTTGTTGGGAGTTGGAACAGCCAGCAGGAACTGACTTCAGCCAAAATTCTAGAACTTATATAGTCTTAAAACTCCCAAGCAACCCACATGACTATGCCTCTTCACCCATGCAATGCTTGTTTTTCATTGGCTTTGGTTTACACACACACAGAATGCTTGTTTTCTAGTAGTCACTTTGTTGATCTTATCTACAACTGGGTGTATCTGTCAACTACATCCACCAGGTTCATTACAGGTCAAGGCAATATATTACAAGATGTTTTAATTAAAATGGTGCCATCTCCTTATTAAATAGTAAACCTCTGAAATTAGCAGACTGGTACATATACTTTGATTGAAATATCTCATCTACTGAAAGGAGTGTCAACATATACATCAGTGATGTAACCCATTAATATGATGATGATTTATTACCGAGACAAGCACAATGGTGGTCATTTGGAACATGTCCTGTAAAAAAAGACATCAAATCGATGTTTCTTTTTAACTGTTATTATATTAGCTTTCATGACATGCAATTCTTTTTTGAGTGTCTTGTCTCAGTAATAAGTCATTATCATATTAAAGGGTCACTTTTATTTTGAGACAGTTTTGAATGACTTTGTCTCCAAATAAGTAGTGACACAAAATATTTTTCCTTTCTTGACCAAGGCATTGTGATCAAGTATTAATAATTGTTATAGGATACTATTTTCAAATCTGAAACAAAAGAACTCAACATTATCATTAGTATAGTTATTAACAGTCACATGAGTCCCATGTATATTGAGACACCATGTTGTTTCTTATGTTCTGGCATATGAAGGAAGCAAAGTATAATTTTCAGCCAGCATAAGAGGTAGAGAAGATGTCTGTGTATTCAGTAAGTAAAAGGTTAAAACTAATAACAACATGTTCTAAAGTTCTAGAATTAAAAATTTTCATTATTCCACATGATTTTTAATCACTATTTCTATCTTTCTTGTTCTTAATACAAAATTTTGGCTGATGCATTCTTTATCTTTCCTGTATACTATGAAGTTTTAAGAAAATTTCAGGCAATGCAAAAAGTCTAATTTTTCCTGAATTACAGGAAATGGATCAAATTTGGTTGGATTATTGTCATGGTATAAGATGTAAATGACTTCCTTTCTGAAATAAATAACTGTTGCATTTGGGGAAAAAGGAATCTTCTAATTACTATTACAAAATTTAACTCACTTAAGCCATACAATACGACATTTCCTACAAGGAAAGAACATCTTACTGATGTCAGGTTTGGTTTGGTTTGGTTTGGTCTGGTCTTATGGCATATCAACCATTGTTGGTTATTTAATGCCAATTTCTTGCTATACATATTATATAAGATTTGTAAACATAGTTTGTAGATAATATTTTTAAACAAACCACCAGAGCTCATTTGTTTGCAAACAGTTATGAGGATCATTAAATAAGTTTTCAGACTTTTTTCGTAAGGGCACTTTTATTGATAGTACACACATGAAACTCTAGTCCCCTTCGAAGTAATCTCCTCCGGCTGCAATGCACTTGTTGTACCATTCCAATATCTTCTTGAAGGCCCCATGGAAGTCCTCTTGCATAAGCATATCAATAACCTTCATCACAGCCTCTTTCATCTTTTCAATTGTCTCATAACGACAGCCACTGAGCTTAGGGAATAACCAAAAGTCACAGGGAGCAAGGTCTGGATTATAGGGAGGGTGAGGAACTGTCTTGATGCCCATCTTGGTCAAATAGTCTGTGACAAGGATGGAGTTGTGGACTGATGCATTTTCCTGGTGGAAATGCCACTGACCCAATCCGACGGAATCTTTTCCTGAACTCCCTTAAAACCTCAACATAGTAACCCTAACCCTAACCCTTTGGCCAATCAACTCTGGTGTATTGACTTCTTTACTCCTGCCACACCTGTCATCATCCCTCACAGACTCCCTGCCTTCCTTGAATCTCTTATGCCACTCAAAAACTCATGCTCAATTCATGCAAGATGCTCCAAAAGCAGTCTGATGCATTCCATACGTTGCTGTGGCATTTTTTCCAAGTTTAAAACAATTTTATTGCATATCGTTCATCTAAAGTGTCTTCATGTCCAGATTGCATTTTTGAAATTCACCAGCTGTGACAATCAGGCTTTAGTAAGGTGTATTCCAATTGCAGCTGTAACTGTTCATTTGAACCTGGAATCATAAAAATTGGTCAGTCATCTCATAAGATGTATAGCAATAACATAGTGAATTTTCAAGAGTCTATGACAATTTTAAATGCCTGTACAAAAAATGTCTGGAAATTTATGGAAGGCACCACATAAATCGTTATACATATGATTTTTAAGCTAATAGTTTGCAGGTTGTCTCATTTTTAAATTAGTCAAAGCTAATTTGTTTGCCCAAAATTATTATTATTATTTGCACATAGTTAAATGGTTCCAAATATTCTAATACAAATTATTTGTTTGCACTCAAATGGTATCAAATATTGTTATCTAACATAAATAGTTTCATTTGCACACAGTTAAATGGTTTCAAGCATCGCTATGTAACACAAACAATTCAATTTAGACACACAGTTAAAGAGTTTCAAGAATTGCTTTGTATCACTAAAAATTTCAAATAAACATCAATCATTTGTTTACACCCAGTTAAATGGTCAAAAAGTTCTATTTCTTACAATTCAATCTAACAAAAGTCATTTGTTTGCACACAGTTTAAATGTCAGATAGTTCTATTTGACCCATAGATAAGACCCTATCAAGTGCTAACACTCTTTTTTGGTTTAGTTTGGTTTTATGGCATATCAATAGGTTATTTAATGCCAAATCCACTTTATACATATATATTAGATATATTTGATTTGTAAACATGTCAACAAAGTTAAATAGTTCCAAGTATTTCTATGTATCACTAACAATTCAATTAAGCATCAGTCATTTGTTTATACACACAGTTAAATGATCAAACAGCTTTATTTTAAAAAATCCAATTTAGCATAAGTCATTTGTTTGCATTCAATTAAATGTCAAACAGTTCTATTCGACCCATAGGACCCTATCAGGTGCTACTACTCCAGGCCAGAGTGAACCTGGGAGCAATGGCAATGAATGGGCACTCCACATTTCCCAAAGTACCAAGACTGGATCCACACCATCAAATGGTTTTAGTATCATATCCAGGACACTTTTTTTTGGCAGGGTCGAGCATTCTTACCCCTCTGCTGAGAGGCAGTCAGTGTATTCTTCAGCCCTAGCCAACTGGGTTATTACTATTTGGATTTTCAAATTTGGAACATAGCTCTTTCTGGATTTAATACTAAACTGGATTATATAATCTTTATTGACTCAGGAATTGATACCAATCATTTGTGAGAGTTAACTGAAACCAAAATCCTTTCAAGATCATCTCTGTATTACCATTTAATATGTCACATTTTCCAACAAATTTTGTTGTTGGATAAAGGATTGCAAATCTTATGAGATGGTCCTGAGCACCCACTCTGCTGTAACAGAAAATGAAAAATAGAGACTATTTGTTTTGAGAAGCATCTAAAAAAGAGAACATGTGGTTTCAAATTAGCAGTTAATAACTTCTGCATGTTACAAAAAAAATTGTAAGAGTCCAACATGCAGAAAAATATTCAGTAATTGGAGACAAGTATGAAAACAACAAACTAAAAATGCACTGATAATAAATTCATTACTGCCACCAACAAAGCCTTCATCAGATGATGACCTTGGGGTCAGGCATGATTTAAGGACTGAAGCATCATCACCACTAATCAAGGTCCTCCTTACAATAACTTACAATACACCAAGGCTTTGTTGATTTTATGTCACAATGTGGAATATAAAATCCATACAGATGCAGCTTCTGTCTGATCTTTAAACCTCTTCAGATATTTCCATTTTTCTGCTTGTGACAAATGAGTTTAGTCAGGTATGCAGAGATCAAAACCTTGGCATCCAACTTCAACAGGAAATAAATGGGCAATCAGCCATTTTTTACACATTCCTTTCACACATTTTTATACTTTTCCAGTTTATGTTAATGTGCCCAGTCAATATTTTCTTCAATTACTTGATAACTCTTTTTGAATTAACTGACCAGGTCAAAAAATCCAGACGCTAGGTGCTTAACATTATCTCAACTGGAAAAGTGAGATGACATTCCAAATCTATAGCAACTCTCCAGTCTGTGTAACCATCAAACCAAGTAGTGTACTTATTTGTATAAGCAAATGTTCTAAAAAAATTTAAAAAAAAAAAGATATCCATTTTGGATTGTATAATATTCTGCTAGAAATAACAAAAATCCTGGAATTTTTAGTTTAGAAAAAAATTTCCTTCTCTTACAGGATTTATTGTTTTGCATACGGAAATTTATTGGCAGTTTCACAACACATCTTTGTAGCCTCGGAAAATATCTGCAACACCTGGTTATGTTGCTATGTCTAACTTCTTCTGGAAACATGAATATGTTAACATGAAGAATGAAGAAATCATTCTGATCTCCCATTGCATGATAAACAGCAATTTGAATATCTGTGTTTCATATCTATTATGTAATGCTATTTTTTGTGTGTGCCTTTACACAATGTTTACATACATAGAAAGAATGAAAATTATTTGAAGAAACAAAAAAAAACAAAACAGGTTAATCAATTTACATTGAAAAAATAGTTAGAATTTTAATACATAAAGGATAAAAGTAACTCTGAAAAACATGTTTGTAGATCATCAATATTTTATCAACAAACAAGAAAATTTGAAATGACTAAGTGTTTGGCAGGGAGAGGGGGTATTTCTATACTACAGTAAAGTTGTATACTGGTCCACCTCGCCATTTTTTTTTTTAACTATAGTAGCTTCTGTAAAATTTTTTTATAGTTTAGAGTGGATGAAGGTAAGACTGGTAGATGATCAATATTCAATCAACAAACAATCTGATATGGATATAAAGAGGGGAATCAGTCTTGATTGCAGTAAAGTTATAAACTGATCCTCCACTTTTTTAAGATACTATACATATCTGTGTTCCTAGCTTCTCTGTCAGCAGGGGCTGTAGAATGCACTGACTATATCTCTGCAAAGGGGTAAGATCCCTTAACAAGTGTTGTAGATATGACACTAAACAATCTAATAGTGAGACTCATTTGCCATTACTCCCAGGTTCACTCTGACCCGGAGTGGTAGTACCTGTTAAGGTTCCATAGAACTGTTCAATCATTTACCAAGGACTACTATTATTATTATTATTTAAAACCATACAGCCATGGGCAAATTGTTTGTATTAGACAGGAATACTTAATAAATAGAATTACTAATGTTAGATAGAAATACTTGAACCCATTTAACTGTGTGCTAACAACTTGTTTAAAAATAAAGTTACCAACAAACTATTCACTTACAAATTATATACATATATAATATTTGGCATTAGATAACCCACAAGGGTTGATATGCCATAAAACACCAACCAACTAACCAACTATATTCCAGAGGGGAAAACTGTAACTGAAATTCATACTTTTAGATAGTTGATATTTTAACAGGAAAAATACTTCAATGAAAATTTGATAAATATTTCAAAGTTTTTTATCTATCCTTTTCCTAAACTTATAAACACACTTCTGAGCACAAATGCTTCCAGCCCAGTCAGCATCTCTGCAGAGGGGTAACCCTTTCCCAACGAGTGTCCTGGGTATGACACTAAATGTACTGATAATGAGGCTCAAGTCCTGGAGCTTTGGATAAAGTCGAGTACCCTTCATTTCCTTTACTTGTTGGTCATCTCTAACCCAGAGTGAGTATCTGTTGGAGTCCCATCAATGGGTTAAATAGATGTAATGCTATTTTTTGTGTGTGCCTTTACACAATGTTTACATACATAGAAAGAATGAAAATTTTTTCTATATTTTTCTGGTTTTGGCAAATTTAGAACATTTGCTAAAAAAATTAACTGTTAGATACAATTCCAGTACAGTTGTAGCACTTAAGTATATATGCTGTAGAGTTTGAACCTGGAAGCAGCACCCTACAAAACAGCAGCTGAATGACTACTTGCCTCCCATCCAAGTAAAACAAACAAGACATGTTGGGCACTGCTGGAAAAGTAGGAACAAACTCGTAAGCAATGTTCTTCTATAGACTCCTACACGGAGACACATAGGTGTTTACCCATTTAACTGTGCACAAACAAATGACTGATGTCAAATTGAATTGTTAGTGCTAAATAGCAATACTTGAAAGCCTTTAACTGTGTGTAAATAAAACCCTTAGTGCTAAATAGCAATACTTGAAAGCATTTAACTGTATGCAAAAAATGATTGATAGTAAATAGAATTATTTGTGTTAGATAGCAATACTTGAAACCATTTAATTGTGTGCAAATAAGTTAGCTCTGGCTTGTTTGAAATATTACTGACAAACTATTCATTTACAGATCATATATTCAATATATGTAGAAAGAGGATTTGGCATTAAATAACCTACAAGGGTTGATATATCATAAAAGCCAACCAATCAACTAAACCAATGTTTTCTGTTCATTTGATTGGTTAATTCTTTTTCTGGTTTTGGCAAATTAACTCACTTCTTTAATATTATGATGATGAAATAAGCAATGAAATATCAACTAAATCACTCAATGCTCTTATCTCTTAAATACTTATTTCCCACAAGCATATTATTCAGAGATGCCTCCATTCTTTAAATTTGAAAATTATCGAAAGAACAGCCTTTTGTTAATCAAATATTGACAACCTACAAGGATGTTTTTTCAGAGATACTTTCATTCTTTTTATAGCAAAATTATCTGATAGGCATATGTGTGTATCTTAATATTTCAAATTTTGCTCTGTCTCAACATATTAGGTGTTCACTGACTCTTCCATGAATTTGAGAACACAGAAATAAATTCCAAGCTCATCACATAAACACTTGTTAGAATATTTGACAAAAAAGAAAAAAAAAGTATCTCTCTTCTCTTTATAACTCTTACCTAGTAATAACAATGGAAATAACTATATTTTATCTAATAATAAAAATGGTAATGATAACATTTTATCTAGGAATAACAATAATAATAATGATAATTTATGTAGTAATAACAATGGATCTGGTCAACTTAAAACCGTCAAGCTGTGAAGAAGAAATTATGCATTTTAAAGAGGATAGAGAAAATGGAATTAGGTATGAGTTTTATCCTTGTTACTGCTACCATGTAACCCAGTACTAGCTGTCTTATGTTATTTGGATAAAACATGAGCACTGCCAAGTATACCTCCTTTTCCTATGGCATCTTAAAGATCACTGAGGTTCTAGGAACAGGCAACAACAGATACCATACAACCCAGTACAACCTGTCATGATATTTGGAGAGGAAATAGATACTGCCAAATAAATATTTTTGCCTGAGAGATGGCATGAAGACAAGCCCAGTTTAGCACATCAATGATAACCAGAAAAGTTCTCATCTAACCAAGAAGGAAGTTACTAAGAGATATCTAATATACATGTTAACCCTTCAAAAAAATTTAAAAATAATAATAATTTCAATAAAAAAAATTTAAAGATGTCATTGCTTTCTCGGTCTGACTGAGAATTTTAAACTCCTGCTTCACAAATACAACAAAATAAATTAAACAGATAAACTACTAAAAATAAAATTTTACTTATTTAAAACTCTAAGGTACACGAAATTTTTCATAAAAGTAATTTCTCTTTTAATGCTGTGACTTTCTTTTGTGTTGTATACCTTTCGTTTTAACATTACCATATACCAAAGTTCATAAGAACATAACATTTTCCTCATTTTGATAGATACATATTTATGAAATTAAAAAAAAAATTAACTGTTAGATACAATTCCAGTACAGTTGTAGCACTTAAGTATATATGCTGTAGAGTTTGAACCTGGAAGCAGCACCCTACAAAACAGCAGCTGAATGACTACTTGCCTCCCATCCAAGTAAAACAAACAAGACATGTTGGGCACTGCTGGAGAAGTAGGAACAAACTCGTAAGCAATGTTCTTCTATGGACTCCTACACGGAGACACATAGGTGTTGGCCAACCAGCAAAGAATCACATAAATCAGCTCTATGTAAACACTGGACACAGTCTAGAGGAGCTACAAAAAGCTATAGCCAATAGGGACTGATGGTGAGAGAGAGAGAGAGAGTCAAAGGAATCCAGGCTATCAACATGACTTGATGATGATGTTTGGGAATATATAATACCTAATAATATCTAGCCTTTTTGGCAGGGCTTAAAATACACTGAGTGCACCCACTGCAGAAGAATAAGATGTGCCTCCAAAGAGGTATCCTGGTGCTGAGGCTACACTTCTGAAGTACTTTGGGATCTAGAGTCACCACTTGATTGCTATAACTCCTAGGTCCACTCTGACCTAGAGTGGTAGTAACTGTTAGGTTCCCATCTATGAGTCAAATAGAACTAGTGTTCTGGGTATGACACTAAACTGCATCTGATGGTGAGACTCTAGTTCTAGATCTTTGGGGATATGGAGTAACTCTTCTTTGTCATTACTCCCAGGTCCACTCTGAACTGGAGTGGTAGCAACTCTTAGGGTCCTATCTAAGGGTCAAATAGATCTGTTTGAAAATTATTAGTATTGGATAGGATTGCGAGAAAAAATATAAATGTGAGCAAACAAATGGTTATAGTCCAATAAAAAAAGTGTGATTTAAAAAAAAAAGATGTTTTCAATCGAACATTGAAAATATTAGAAGTCATGATTGTAATCAAACATTTACAAATGGATCAATTTTTAGCATTAAATATCCTACACAGATTTGATATGCCATTAAACAAATAAACCAAACTTATAATATCAAATTGGTATTGTACAATTATTGGCAAGAAATAATGATAATAATAATGATTTTTTGGTTTTGAAGAAAACTATATTCTCATTAAAAAAATTGTTATTGGTGTGTGTATATATATATATATATATATATATATTATTAATGATAATAATTAGTAATCAATTATAATGCATAAGTTTATCTAATAACTCACAACTGTTCTTAATTTAACATATCAACTGAGTTAGTTCATTTGAATAATTGTGTTAAATATGAAATAGCTTTTTTTGAGCAAATAGATTAAGAAGATAATGATAATAATCTCGGCCAGAAATAGTAGCTGTTAGGGTTCCATCTATGGGTCAAATAAAACTAGTGTTCTGGGTATGACATTAAACTGCATCTGATGGTGAGGCTCCAGTCCAAGTAATAATTAACAAAAAAAGAAAAGATGCCAAATAGTAGACTTTGCCATCCTAGCAGACTACAGAATGAAAATCAAAGAAAACAAAAGAGAGACAAGTATGTAGACTTTACCAGAGAGCTAAAAAAAAAGTTATGGAACAAGAAGGTGATGGTCATACCAATTGTAATAGGTGCACTTAGGACAAATCCCAAAGGCTTGGTAAGGGGACTGGAAGAGTTTGAAATCGGAGGATGAGCCAAGACAATCTAAACTACAGCATTAAGATCAGCCAGAATACTGAGAAGAGTCTTGGAGACTTGAGGAGACTCACTGTCACTCAGACTCCATCAGCTAATGCTGGTATAAAAAACTCGCAAAGAGAATAATAAATCTTTTTTTTCTTTTAATATTGTGCACTATGCATAGAATAAAACAAAACAAGTGAATTAAGAAGTATGTGTGTATGTTTTTGTGTCAGTATGTATGTGTGTGTTGGTAGAACGAAAAATAAGATTGCATGACTATATATAAGGAATATACTTATTTTGGGGCTGCTATTGTTCTAATGAGTAGAGTGTTCACCAATGGTCCAGTAGACCAGGGTTCAATACTAGGTTGAGTCATATCAAAGAAAAAAATGATACTTGATGCCACCTTGCTTAACACAAGGCATTATAAGGTACGGATTTAGAGTTAAGTGGAGCAATCCAGGGAAAGGAGTAGTGCCCTCCCCTATACCTTGGTGTTGTAGCTATTGAAAAAGGAGCCATTGGGTCGCCCTCAACTATGGTCACCAACCTACATATTCATATTTTTAATCATGGTTTCAATGCTGTAGACTTAGGTAAAAATATTTAATAATATCCTTTAATACAGATGTATTGTTAATAATAGTAAAAATGATAATTACTAATTTTCATTTTATCTAATAGCTCAAAACAGCTGTTTCATATTTAATGCAATCATTCAAATAGACTAACAGGAGAGATATGTTAGACATGGAACAGTGATGAGTTATAAGATAAACTTATGAATTATAATTGATTACTAATTATCATTAATTAATATATATATACAATTAGCATAAGCCATAAATAAGTACACCCCTAACAATTTTAAAAAATAAAAATGTGGTTTTCTTCTAAACTAAAGAAACCAGGATTTTATTTCTAGCAGAATATTATACAATCCAAAATAGATATTATTAAGTTTGATTTGTTTTATTTGTTTAATGGTATATCAAGTCTGTGTAGGAGATTTAATGATATTTCATTCATTTGTAAATATTTGACTAATCAAATAACTACATTTTCAATATTTCATTACATTTTTTAAAAATTACACTTGTTTGTCTATAATCGTTCTTTTACACAATGAAATAATATCAAGTGTTTCTGTCTAATACAAGTAATTTGCATGCAATTTAGTTTGGTTTATTTAACCTTATGGGTTATTAAACACTAAAACATGATTCAGTTGAAAATTTTTTATTACAATCATAACTATTGATATTTTCAATGTTTCATTGCAATCATTCAAAAAATGCTCTAAACGCACTAAGGAAATTATATATATATATATATATATATATATATATATATATATATATATATATATATATATATATATTGGAAGAAAAACTCAGACTATCTTTTTGCTATTATGAATTTATTTTAGCTGGCTACTTGATAAAAGCAGCCAACCTCTTCAGATAGCAGTTACATACTGGAAAGAGTAGATTACAACAATACTCATAAAAAAAACCAAAAAAACAAAACCAACCTTCAAGAGGAGGGGAAAAGATCAAAAGAAACAGGGTTACAGTCTGAAGCCAACCTAATGTGTTAAATCCATATTGGCATCATTTATTCTTATTTATCTACAAGATTTTTTTTTTTTATTAGCAGCTGATATCATTTCACCAATTTGACCTATTCTCTTTTATGAAAAGATCTGTCTTTTATTTAATTATATCTTTATAAAGGAAAGCATGGAAGTAAATGTTATTACTAATATCAAATTTTCTTTTATTAAAAGGATTTTTTAAAAGTTTTTTTCCTTTTTTTAAATATTTTTGAATAATTCCACACTCATATTCACTGGACACTTATATATATCACACATAAACACGTTGAAAAATTATAGTTTATAATAAATCCTTTTTCCATTATTCAGCTGGAAACTTATAGACATGCCTACATAAACATGTAAGTCTGTGCATCTACGTGTACTCAAGAGCTTTCCAAAAAATGTCAAGTCAGTAGGAAAGCGACTAACTTACTATATAATATGGATGTATAAATGGCATCAACACTTTTGTAATGAATTGTATTACAAGAAATATAGAGTTGTAAATCTCTTGAGCTTGAAAGTATCTAACCAAGCAATTTTTTTTCCCTGAATACAGTCATTCCGAGCCACACTGCTCAAGTGTTGCACACTACTTACTTGTGAATGATTATTTTCTGCCCGTCTTGTCACATATTTCTTTATTATTCTTCGAAGAAATAAAATAAATAAAATGAAACAAATGATGACATTTTTTTTACACTTCCCTCCTTTCCTTGCTTCTTTTTCTCCTTTTTCTTCTAATCAATAACATCATCATTCTTACAGTTATCATATTTTCCACCTGTCTCGTCACACATGAACCATTCACTCTGGCTCAAGCTGCCACCCACCCTACGACTTTGATACTTTTGTTCACGGCTTTCATCTTTCTCTTTTCCTCATCAATACTACAGCTACTGTAGTCCGTCACAGATCCACTGCCTTCACAGTGACATCAAATGGAATCAATTCAGCTTTCTCTGTTAACACATATACTGTCGTTTATAAATGCCCACAAACAGAAAGGACATTCCCTGCAGAGCTTATTTGATAATGATAATAATAAGAACAATAATAATTTGTAATATAACAATAAAAACAAGACAAAAAATAGCACAGATAATGTTCAATATATGAACACATTTACCATTCATAACAACTGCTTTTTCTAACTGCATTACTGCCAAGGTTACTGTGACGCAAGCAATTGGTTTTGATGTCGGCCAAATACATTATTTACTTGTTGCTATGGTAACAGAAGGTTTCTTGATTGAGCAAACTTATTTGTCACTCCATTCCTGCTCATTCACCTTTCTAGGATTAAAACCTGCTCTTTTTTTTATTTTTTTTTTTCCAGACTTGTAATTTTAAAACAACTCTTAGATAAAAAAAAAAAATGAGGAAAAGAATACAGCACATTCTATGGTTCAATTTCTTGAGCATATTTAGACCTGAAATTAAACAAATGGATACAATTAACTTAATCAATTTAAGGTTATTATTTAAAACTTTTAATTAGTTAACCTTTTTCAAGACTTGAGTGCTATACTTGAAATTTGGAAACAAGTTCTTAAAGAATTATGATAGATGGCAAAATATCTAACTGAAAATGATTATAATTGCTATTTTCACTAATTGGTTCTATGTGTGTGTGTGTGTATATATATATATATATATATATATATATATCCATCCCATCTATGGATATTCATTTGACATACACTAAAGTGTACTTTTTTTTAATATATATTCTTTGGGTTCTAAGAATAGCACTGTATTTTTCATGAGGGAATGGTTAGTACTGATAAACATCAAACTTCTTGATGGCAAAAACTAAAACAATAAAATATTACATACAAATAGATAAAAACTAGGAGTTTCAATGTATTAAACCTTACTATACGTGTGCACTTGAGAATCAAACCCCACTATCTAGAATGTGTTAATTTGGTTCAATTAACACATTCTAGATAGTGGGGTTTGATTTGGTTTGGTTTGGTTTGGTTTCTTTGTGTTAATGGCATATCAACCTTTGTGGGTTAATGTCAAAACCATCCTTGTAGAAGAATTGCAGTGATACTATTTAATACATAGCTGGGGGAATAAACGGGGTTCATACCTTTCTTAAGGGTATTAATCCAGAAGTGAACATAATACCACAACTGGAGTTTGAACTCACTCACTATGATATCACAGTCCAACAAGCTAATCACTATGCCATGGAGACTCCTGTACATTTTTTTAATCCTCCACGTATTTAATTTTTACTGGTCAATATAAAGATGTGGTGAGAACTGATTTACATATGATTAGCATGTTACACCCCCAGCTTGTGAAGAGTATTTCAAAATTTAGAATTTAATTGACACAGTAAGGGTTAATATAAAAAGTGTTGTCAACCAGTCTACAAAAAAAGACAAACTTTTAATTTAGTCTACCTATGACCATGTCAAGTGTCAGCATTGTATGCATTTATCTAAACCCTCTGCAATAGGCAAGATGTGACACAAGGTCAATTTTCAAGCAGAGCAGAGCTTGTTTGATTGGTTTGGTCTGGTTTTGAGGCATATCGACCATTGTAAGTTATTTAATGCCAAACCCTCTTTATACATATATATTAGATATATGATTTGTAAACATATGTCAACAAAGTTAAATAATTCCAAGTATTGCTATGTATCACAAACAGTTCAATTAAACATCAGTCATTTGTTTACACATAATTAGATGATCAAACAGTTCTATTTCTAATAATTCAATATAGCATAAGTCATTTGTTTGTACACAGTTTAAATGTCAAACAGTTCTATTTGACCCAAAGCTGGGAGCAATGGCAATGAAAGGGTACTCCACCTTCCCCAAAGCTCCAGCATTACTAGAGACTCACCATCAGCTTGTTTAATGTCATAACCAGGACACTCATTGAGAGGGTTTCACCTCTGCAGAGATGCAGTCGGTATATTCTACAGCCCTAGCTAACTGGGCTGAGCTGGTTTAAAATCAGATTTTTTTTCGTTCTTCTAGATTAGATGCCATATCAATTCACAAGCCAAAAATGGAAATAAAATTATTTTTTATTTATGATGTAACAAAGATAATATCAGTTTATGTATGATTGTTGAAAACATTTCATAACAATCAAAATTCAATCATCAATTTGCAGCTGGTTCTACAAAAGCAGAAATGGCCTAAATATTTCAAAAGCAAGAAGCACAATTCAGCAGAATCTAATCAAGTGATAATTTTTCAATTATTTGTAAAGAGAAAATTAATTTTTGTGAAATAGAAAGCAAAATGAAAATTAGTGATCCATGAAAAACTGGAATATTTATACAAAATTCACATCATTTGTCAGAGGAATTATCATACTCTTGAAGAGTAATGGTGCTGTGGTTTCATAGCAAGTAGGTTTTTATGCAGTAGAGTTGCTAATCCCATGCCCCTTGGTTTTTAATTCAGATTTTTTTCTTTCTCCTAGGTCACTTGTCTTATTAAGGCTAAAGCGCACAGTCTACGTGGATATGACACTAAACTGTGTTGAGGCTACAATTCGGGAAGTCTGGAAAGTGTGAGTACCCCTTCATTGCTATTACTCCAAGGTCCACTCTGATCTGAAGTGGTAGTATTTGATCAAAGAATTCTTTAGGTGTAGGAAAAACAAACATCTTTTTATGACTCCAACATGCAAGCCCATAAAATGTCTAATATATACCCTAGAAATCCAGTCGCACATTCATAAGAAGGAAAAAGAAATAAAGAAGGTAGATTTCCAGTCAACTAAACCTCGGTCTTTGAGGAATGAAGAAAATAAACACAACCCAAGGTTATAATAAAAGACCAGAACATTTATTACACAAAAACAGAAAACAATATTAATAACAACTTGAAAGATGGAATGTCCTATTTTATTGAAGGTTTCTTTTTATATGGAATAGTGTATGTAACAATTTACAGACAAATTATATCAAACAGTGAAATGGTGTGTGTAAACCACAGGTCTGAATATGAAAGTTCATGATAGAGATATTGAACATGTGGAACTTATCTGTTTCCAATGAGACAGTTTGGCTATCTTTACTTCAGATGTTCTCCATGGGTCCTTATATCTGTTGTTTTTCCTTCCTTGCATTTTCAAAGGTAATGCCAGAGGTTCATTCATCCTTTCTGCACTAAGGCTTCTCTTTGACAGTCTTGTTTAATGTGCACTGGGGTAGGCTAGCTCCTTTGCAGAGTTCACCCTAAATAGGTGCCGACTTTTTGGCACATCTTTACATCATCGCAGCCAGTCTGGGACTGACTTTCTTCTCCTGTTTTCCATTCTGTGCCCACTTTAATGACTTCCCATTTAAGTTTGTTTTAGCCAACTACTGCCTGCAGCTACCATAGCTTGGATTTTAGGATTACCTTCCCTTCACCTTCCTATTCTTTTTTTCCCTTGTTGTTCTTATAGTCTCTCTCTCTCTCTCTCTCTCTCTCTCTCTCTCTCTCTCTCTCTCTCTCTCTCTCTCTCTCAGTCTCTGTAAAACTAATCATTATTCCTCTTTCTCTCTCTCTCTCCTTTTTCATAACAGTGTTTGATCAATAAGTCTAATAGATATGTCTGAAAATTTATCAGTATTAGTTAAGAATACTTGAAACTATTTAACTGCATGCAAATTATCTGTATTTAGAAGAGTTACTTGAACAGATAATTATTTAATAAGGATTATTATTATTAGTTACTCAAGACCATATAATTGCTTGAAATTTATTGGTGTTAGATAGGAAAATTTGAAAGCATATGTCTGAGCACAAATAAATGATTATTATTGAATAGAAATATTTACTTTAAACCATATAATTGTGTATAGATTACTGTTAGTTGATACCAAATGTGTACAAAAATATGATTATAGTCAAATAAAGATATGTGATTAAAAAAAGGAATGCTAGAAATATAATTATGTATGATTGCAATAAAACATTTACAAATTAATTAAATTTCAATATCAAATAACCCATAAAGGGTTAGTATGCCATTAAACAAATAAACCAGACCAAATCATAATAGTACTTTAAAAAAAAGACAAACTTAAGATTCACCTTAAGCAAAGCTAAATTGGTCCCTAAAGGATTAAAAGGTTATCATGATATGATTAGATGAAATGAATAAATAAAGAAAATGACTGGAGAGTAGAAAATGAATGAAGATGGTAATATTTTGAATGAATAGATGAAAAGAGATTGACTGAGACTTTAAAGGATTGCTATAGTAGATATTGCTTTGGTAGAGACTGAGAGCTCATGGTCATATGTTATCAGAAAACAAGATAGTTTGTTCCACTTTTCAGCTGTTTTTAGGAATTAATTGTCTGTGTGGAACTTACAGCAAAAACAAAAGGAGATCAAGAAAGCACGGATTAGATTTGAAAGACTTAGTGAACTGAGTGTTGGCAAGAAATTTTGGATTGTTGATACTAAGTTTTTCTGTGTTTTTAAATAGCATGAAAGTTTTATTTGGTAATTAGCAGAATCAATATTTCTAATTCCCCACTAGAGCCTTATCCCATAACTTGATTTGGCTATGGAGGTGCTACTTAGGTAGAGTGTCTTGGGCAGGAATAGCCTAATGAAACCCATCCCTCTCCAGGTTCACAACAGGTTTGAATTCAGAGTTTTTCTTCTACACTGGTTGCCATGCTAAGATTAAAGAGTCTAGTCTGCCCTACTATTTACTCACAGCAGGAGAGAGAATAGTTTGATTCATAACTTTCATAAAGATATTAGTTCTACATGAAATGCAAACAGACTTGTTCAGGTTTTGAACTTGAGTCTCCAATTCATGACATAGCTATAAACTAATTTTTATCATGTTAGTAAGCTTGTTTAAAGGTTATTTTGCTAAGTTAGACAAAACTTTACTGATGTCTTGGCATTCAATTTTTAATTAAGTTTCCAAAATTTCATAAAAACTGTAAATCTCTAAATCAAAACTTTATATTTACTAAGTGAATATTTTGGTACAAGGTAATTTTAAATGTGACTCAAAATGTGTGAGTATATCACAAACGGATCATGTAAATCTGTTAGAGTGAGAGAGTGCATATGCATGTATAAATGTGTTAATCATTAGTGTAAGAGAATGTGTATAAGAGCAAAAATGTGTAAATTGCTCACGTGAGAGTGCAAGCATGTGTGTATAAGGAAAAGTTAATGTGTGTGAGAAAAGAGAATATGTAAGAATATGTGTGCTTGTTTTGGAAAATTGTCTTATTAAAAATATCATGGGGGTTATGTAAGATACCTGCCAGGAATATGACACTTGAAACTTGGTCATTAATTTTACCTGAGATTGAACACTGACTGATGGTGTTAGAGGCAAATTTACAATCAATAAACTAATAGAAGCATACCAGACTCATAAAGAAACAAGTCAAGATGTCCTATTACTCCTTGATGAGAGAGGTCAAGTGAAAATTACAAGAACCAAGAAAGAAAAAACAAATAGAATGAAAATGAAAATTTTAGGAAATACACAGAATGATAATGGAAAGCTGAAAAACATCAAAGAAAAATCAGTGACATCAATCTTTTGCAAATGATGAATTTATAACAATATCAGATTCCATGGCTGTTAGCTAAAAACAACCAGTAAGCCTATTAGGTATACAATTACAAGTTCTGGTCAATAAAGTAATTAAAAAGAAAAAGAAAAAAAAAAAAAAAAAGAAAAATCTGAATCCAAGTTTCTTTCACTTCAACAGTAAAACCAGTTCTTGAATAAGGTTTTGAAACACATTGGCAAAGATATCCCACTTCCTCAGAAAATTCACTGCCATGATTTAATTGTAGAGATGATATTAGGGTATATCAAAAATAAATTTGATTCCTGCACCTCCAACTTTACTCTAAAGCTTATTTCATGAAAACATCAAGAGTAATCTCTGACTCCACAATATTATTAATAATATATATACAACCAAAGGCTCCCTTTTCAATAGCTACCACACCAAGGTGTAGTGGAGGGCACCACTCCATTCCCTGGACTGCTCCACTTTACCCTTGATCCTTACCTTATATTGCTGAGTGTTAAGCAAGGCGGCATCAACTGCCATTTTTTGAGTCTTTGGTATGACTCGACCTGGGGTTGAACCCCGGTCTCCTGGACCATTGGCGAACACTCTACCCACTAGACCAATGGCACTTGATGTCGCCTTTCTTAACACTCAGCAATATAAGGTAAGGGTCAAGGGTAAAGTTGTTGCCCTCGACTACGGTTGCCAACTTTACTTTTTTTATTATATATACTGTTTATAGCATCTGTCAATTTGCATCCAGATCTCAATTTCAACCTGGGCAAGGCTAAATATGAGTTGCTCATTCTTCAGATCTCCCTTCTAACCAACATTAATACTGTCCTGAGGAAAGGCAAGTTGCTATCTATACAACATGGCATCAATGTTGCCATTGTAGTTATCCAAACAAGGATGACACCAATGTCAGACTGCCTTAGAGACTCTGGCTTTTATATTAAAATTCTTATAAACTAGTTTGCTTAACTCCAAAGCTAGAGAGTCCAGTCTACCCTATTATTTCCCTGTAGCTGGAGGTGATGAGAAGAGATGGATATATATCTTTCCAAGGATATTAGCACAAAATGAAACAATTTCCACCAGTATTTAAACTCAGGTCACCAGGTTGATTCTTTATAACAATAACCATTATGTCAGCTGCACTTCTACATATATTAGGCTGTATCAAAAGTATTTTTCTTTTCTTTTATTTCCCTTCCTAAACCTTTACATAAAATTTAATGGCCACATATAAAGATTATCGATGGCTCTATTATCAATAATATTGCTATACATATTAGGATGCATCAGTATCATTTTCTGTCTACAGACCTTTACTTCAAAACTTATTTCACCATCATATTTAAGGACTATCTCTGACTTCATATTATTATTATTATTATTGTTGTTACTCCTTTGAGAGTTTTTCGCACTAGCATTAGTTGATGGTTTCCCACTAGAGTTTGAGTGACAGTAAGTCTCCTCAAGTTTCTTGTACGCTTCTTAGTATTCAGGCTAGTCTTAATGATGCTGTAGTTTGGATGGTCTCCATTTGTCCTCTTATTTCCAAGTCTTCTAGTCCCTTTACCAATCCTTTGGGGGTTGTACCAAATGCACCAATTACAATTGCTATCACCATCACCTTCATGTTCCATTTTTTTTAGTTCTCTAGCAAAGTATAGGTACTTATCTCTCTTTTCGCTTTCTTTTAATTTTACTCTGTGGTCTGATTAATATTATTATTATTATTAGTAGTGGTATCATTATTACAGATGTTATTCTGATTGCTACATAGTCCTCACTGACAAAGTAAAATCCAGTGATCATCTTATAGCAGTTAGGGAACAGAAAACTTATTTCTCTTAAGAGGTCCAAGAGAGACATATGACCTAATGACTTATCATTAAATAGTTACATTTTCTAGTTCCTTTCCTTTAAGACTCAACCCTAAATAGGATATCTTGGAATATGAACTTAAGTCTAACTTTTGAGCAGGTGCAGTATACAAGCTTGTTTATTTTGTCAGCTGATTGAATCAACAAAAAGGCCTTAAGCCTCAACATACATAGTTCTTTATTGTTTTCAATGATATCACTGATCACTTTCTTTTCACAGTCAAATTGACATGCTGCCCATCTGTGGGTTATGAATCTGTCTCCAAGCATCCAGTTGTCTACCTGTTACACAATGTAACTTTTGTTTCATGTTATAATTACAGAAACTAATATTGAGATTCTGGAAGGTTTGAGCCATTATTTTAAACTAGGCCTCAAAGCTGCTAAAGCTGTCACCAGAATTCAAAAGTGCAAAGAAATTTAAAAAATATCTGATTGATTGATCTTAACAAAATGTGAACCCATCTAGGGTTATTTTATGCTTAGGGTTTAGGGAATCATTTACACTATATTGAATACAAATAGTTTTCAAACAAATTAATTTGACCAATAGATGAGATGTTGTATAGTCACATATGCAGATTCACATCTACAGCATCATAATGACACAATAATTAAGACGCCGTGACAAAGACAGATGCAGTAATAAATGACGCAGGAAGGAAGATGCAGGAAGACTTCTTTACAAAAATATATTACCTCTCACTTTATTGCAAGGGTTTGAAAGGGTTGTTCAAGGGTTGCATGTGAGAGGGAGCTGGAGATCGAACATAACTGCAATATTTTGACCCCTAAGATATGACCGTCACGTTGTGTCTTTCTTGTTCTATAGGGCTGCTCAACCGGAGGCCTAGGGCCTCACTCTGCTGGATGCTGGCTTTCTTTATTGCATCTTATCAGCATCTTCTCTGGACCCCAAACTCCATCAGGGTTTCCAAGGGCCCCCTCGGTCGGGTGTGGCTTTCTCTACCACATCACATCTCATCTCTAGCTGTCTGGAACTCTACTGGCAACTGCTCTGGCTCGTCGGACTCAACTCAATTATATAATCGTTCGATGCCCACTCAATCTTTGAAATCGAATGTTTAATCATCATCAAGCGGAAATAACTGTCATGCAGTTCAGAGATCACTCTCTTCTGGTGCATCACTCTGTAGTGTACCATGGGAATTTTTCTTGCTCGTCCTATTTCATCAGCCAATTTCCGCCCACGCGATTTCCTCTCATAACTGCCATTAGAATGTATCACTTCCTTCAGGTGCATCACCTTGAATGGCATTTTTGGCCGGGTCAAAAGGTCAAAACATAACAGAGACCCTAACAGATACTAACACTTTGGGTCAGACTGAACCTAGGAGTAAGAGGTAACATACACTCCCCAGATCTCCAGAACAGAAATCTTACCATCAGATGCAGTTCATACCTTTTTTTTTGTGAGGTGGAATCATTATCTGACAGGGCAGCCCAAATCTGGTTTAAGAGTTTTAAGGGTGATGACTCATTTCCTGAAGTAAAACCAGTCATCACTTTTGATGTTTTAAGATGCAATTTAAAAGAGAACCTGATCACCAAAATTCAAAAACTTTTAAAAGAATTTGTATAATCTAAAGACAGATTGTGTAGACCATTACACAGTGTCAAAATGTACATATTTACCCAACTCCTTCACCACAGGTAGAATGTGACACAAGGACAATTTTTAAGTGGAATACAACTGGTTTAAATTCAGACTTTTCTTTCTCCTAGACTGTTTGCTATAACAAAACTAAAAAAAACTATCTGCTCTGCTATTTACCCATACTTGGGAGGAGAATAGATAGATTCATGCCTTTCCCAAGGGCATCAACATAAAATGAAATGCAAACTGCCACATTTAGGGTTTGTACTTGGGTTGCAGATTCCATTTCCTCTGATTATAACCGTTACACTAAGTGCACCTCCAATGTCAAAAAGTAGGTAGTTGATTAAAAAGCAAAAACAAAAAAAATATAAATTTGATACTCCTCAATATTTTCAAAGTTTATTTTAAATCTAGTAAACATCTGAAAAAATAAAATATTCAAAGTCTTTAATTTCATTCAATTCTGAGTCTGCATTATGCACAATTTCTTCCAGAACTTGTTAAGTATGAAGTGACTGATATCATTTACCTCTATGAGTTTCCATGGCAACAATTTGAATAAAAAGTATAGCAAAATTAGTTGAATTTGCTGTCAAAATAATCAGAAACTTCTCTGCAATATTCCCCATCTGGTAGAAATATACAGACCAGCAAATGGCATGTCATATGAAATTCAATTATATTTGCATATAGGATACCACTAGGAATTTGACTATGGTTACATATGGTAGTAAACAGGTTAAAAATAAATCTAGAATCTTCAGTAGATTCCAAAATATTTTTTAAATATTTTTTTTCTTATGATAACTTTTATGTCTTATAACTGGTTGATAAGAAATGGAATTTTTTTCAGTTATATGTCAGTTTAAAATATTTTTTGTCACAAGTTTTTTTTAAAGATTCTGCAAAACCACAAGGAACCAATAAAAGATGAGAAATGTTGGATAGTCAGAAATAACAAAAAATTTAGAATTCATGATTTACATTCTTGCTCCCACATTTTCCAATTTTTGGTAGTTCCCAGGATTTCCAGCAAAAAATGACTTTAAAACATTTAAATCACACTAAATTGCTGAGAAAATCAATGTAATAGTTATGAAATGGCATAAAAAGTAAAAAAAAAAAAAAGATTTTTAGAATAAGATTGGTAAATTTCTTGCCTTGTCTTGTTTTCTTTCAATAATTAGCATCAGTAATGTTTGATCATGTTGTGTCTCAAAGACGTATGAGCAATCAGAATAAAAATGTAGCAAAAATAGCTGAAACTTCTCTGCAAAATTCTTCAGTAGGTTGAAAATAAAAGTAAGTTGGCGACCTCAGTTGAGGGTGACTGGAAGGCTCCTTTTTCAATAGCTACTACATTGAGGTATAGGGGAGGGCGCTACTCCATTCCCTAGATTGCTCTACTTTACCCTTGATCATTACCTTATAATGCTGAGTGTTAAGCAAGGTGGCATCAAGTATCATTTTTTGAGTCTTTGGTATGACTTGACCTGGGATTGAACCTCTGTCTTCCAGACCATTGGCGAACACTCTACTCATTGAAAATACAAACCAGCAAATAGTAGGTTATATAAGATTAAATTATATTTGCATATAGTATACCATTAAGAAATCAATTCCTGTCGCATATGTAAAAGGGTTATAAATTCAACTCTGGTAGCATATGGTAGTAAAAGGGTTAAAAATCTTGAATCTTTAGCAGAGTCCAAAATATTTTGTAAATATTTTTTTCTTTTATAATTGTTCTTTCTCAGATGAAATGAAGAATTTAGTAGATTTTGTCACTATTTTTGATGGGGAGGAGAAAAGCAAATCCTAGAGAATTCTCTTTTTATTTGTTCAAATGTCATTTAGGTTTTATATTTCAGACGTTTGCTATTTTTCATCTATAATCACCCACACTTGAATATCATTCATATCTGCAAAGTTATCTATCATCTAGTTATAACCTGGCTTTTTTGAACCCATTTTATAAAAGGAGATTACTGTATTTCATTTCATTTTAGTTGTTTTTCATTACAACTATTCAGACCATCAATCTATAGCCATTAATTCAAATATCTCTACTTTTTTTTTAAGATGAAGCACTGTTAGTCATTAAGTTTTAACTACTATTTCTTTCATCTTATTTTTAGTTGCTTTTTATTGCTGTTATTCAGACAGTTATTAAATCATAAATATTTTTATTAGACACTTATCACAACTCCTCAGTTGATTCCATGGAGACAGGACAGATTGGAAATATGGCACAAATGAAGATACATGGTCCTCTCATAAATGAATGCTAAATAAAAAAAATCTTTTTTATTATTTAGCATTCAGAAGACCAACCTCTACTCCTGCAACTTGTCAGTTTTCAAAAACAAACTTTTATCGAGTTTATAAGAGGAGAACCGGTTTACAAAATAAATACTATGTCAAAATGATCTCTGACTTACTGACATGCATCTATACCAGTTATCTTCTCCTTGACTTTATCTACAAATATCAACTTTGAAATGGTAAAACTTGGATCCTAATAGTTTTCTCCCACTCTTACTATTATTGACTTTCCTCCTCTTAAGGAATAAAAAAATCAAATCAATACTTGATTTAATAAAATCAACATCATATTATATGACTACTAATACTACTAGTGTATGTAAAAATGATAACTAATATAATACCAAGCAATTGGTTAGATTCGATCTCTGCCAACTGTAAAAGCTCTGTTTGTCAAAGGGACAGTTTATCTGAAGAAGTGTATCCATATCTTTCAGAAGAGCAATGGTGTGAAGTGAACACAAACAGCCCCAGGTAGAATTTCAACTTATTTTGTTGATTTCATTTTCCAGGCTGCTGATCATCGCATAACTGAGTACCTCTATAGTAGGAGGATACATGTAACTATTTAATCTCCTGAGTAGGCATGCCCAAGTAGTTTATCAAACCAATTCTATGTATTCTTGGTTCAGAAGATGGATCAAGATTTCTTTATAAAAAATTGAATAAATAAAAAAAAATTGCAAAACATTAAACTTGAAAATGTACAATCTAAATGAGAAAATTTCTTATTGCCAAAAAAAACCATCTTTCTTTTTGCTTCTTCCAAACAATTCCAGAAAGGAAATCCTCTTCAGATTCCTTTTTGACTGGTTTCCATAACAACCTAAATCCAGGCTCCTTTGTAAAATCATCCTCACTGTTTTTAAGAAATCACTGAGTTATTTTTCTGTAGTAAGATGAGGAATGGTATGGTTTTGTTTCTTTGTTTAATGGCATATTAACTTTCATAGGTTATTTAATGCTAAAGCCATCCTTGTAGAAGAACAGCATAGATACTATTCAACCTAGAGTTGGGGGAATAAGGGGTTTCATACATTTCCTAAAGGTTATTAGTCCAAATGTGAATTTAATAGAATGACTGAAGTTAGAACTCATATACAGTTCAGCAAGTTAGCCACTTAGAGTACTCCCTTCCCCTCTCTCTGTGTGTGTGTGTGTGTGTGTGGTATGAAGCTATCCATGGTGGCAGGTGTGGGCTACTTGAGATTTCAACTGTTATTACAAGATCAATATCAGGAATCAGAATTATTTATCTCCTTCACCTTTAAGTATTTGGACCAATAAGTGCTGATACCACCTTGGCAACCTGATATCTTGTTTCATTGCCATCTCTCAGCCTACTCTAAAGAGATTCTCTATGAAGAGAAATTGTCATCAACTCTCTCTCTCTTTCTTATGGATACAAATCTTCAAACCTTGTTCCCCAAATAGATTTAATAGCAAACTAAACCATCTTCAAAGCACTGCTTTTTAGTGAGGAAGGACAAGGTGTTTTTCCACTTAAAAAATGAATATTTAATTTAACAGTTGAGAATGGACTGAAACCATCTAGAGTTAGACATGCCCTTCTTCAGGTGGGTGTCATCCTCAAAGAGAAAATAAGTTGGAAAGATAAAGTGAAAAAGAGAGAAAGAAGATTAAGTGATACCAAGAGAAAAAAAAGATGAGGTTACAGTAAGAGAAGAAAAAAAAAGAAAACGAATGAGTGTGAGAGATTAAAAAATGAAGTCTACTTTGTAATTACTTACCCCACCCAAAAAAAAGACATTTTAAAACTTTTATGAGGTTAATTTGCTTTCTATTGTTTAATGGCATATCATCCTTCATGAGTTATTCAATGTCAAAGCTATCCTTGTAGAAGAACAGCAGTGATACTATTCAACCAATAGCTGAGAGGATATGAGGGGTTCAATACCTTTCCCAAGAGTATTAGTCCAAAAGTGAATATAATAGCACTGTTGGAGTTTTAACTCACTTTGAGGCCACAGTCCAGCACTTTAGCCCTTACATGAGATTGATTCTTTTTTTAAACAAAAACTAGATAATTTATTTAGACATATTTACAAGAAAACAGGTAATTTTGCATGGTGTGATAGCATAGTGTTATAACAATGGACTTCTATTACTCTGTAGTGAGGGTAAAAAATAAAATTAAAAAAATTTTTTAAATATTGATTTTCAAGGGAGACAACAAACTTTTTCTCCCTAATCCTCAATATTTGGCCCTGTACTGTACTAAAGCAAAACTGACAGGTGAAACACCTTTAAAGAGAGTGAAAATCATTTTGATTGACTTGAGAGTCACATGAGAATTGAGAAATACAAATTTTAGGTATTCATACAATTAGGGCTTCAGTTAAACTGCCCCTACTCCCTATATTAATGAAACGGTGTCTCCTTTCTTCCATTGACTGGGGGAAGACTATCTCGCACCTTGCTTTTGAGATCAATTCAAGAGAAAATGTGACATCTTGAAAATAAAAATGAATGGTTTCTGTGATAAACATGACTGTCTGTCCTTTCTGCTATCGGGATCAAGTGACAACTTTTGAGTCACCCTTGATATAAAATAAGCTAAGTAAATAACTAGGCACCTCAACATGTGGCAATGGTTAGAATAT